>JAVJIF010011462.1:0-177033 GCA_038442645.1 Agave tequilana
AAACGAGGACATAGTTGTGTAAAAGAGAAAAAGAAAAGAAAGGAGTTTTCTTATTTTTCTTTCCGTTGTTTGGATAGACATGGATTGAGCAATTATACTTCCCATTTTCTTACTTCGACCCTCTTCCTTGCAACCAAACACCGAGGGTAGTCTTTGTATTGTATTGTACAGTACTGTTCTTCTCTTTTTTTTTTTGTACTTGTTCTGTTTATTTTCTCTTTAATGAAAACGCGAGAGTTTATATCCAATCGTTTTCGTCAAAGAAAAACATTCTCCTCCTCCATCGCCTCGCCGGCCTTCACGGGTCCCACCCCTCCTCGCCCTCCTCCACCTACAAACACGACCCAATAAGGACAGTATACTGTTTTCCTCAAAACAGACCTCTGTGAAGCCTACTAAACATTTTTAGTAGTGATTAATTTCAATCTCAAGCCTATCTAATTTAATTTGTTTTCTTCCCCAACATCTTGTAATGAAGGAGCAGAGCATAGTACACTAGATGGCAGTCGGGTGAAAGGGCTCTTACAAGACAGGTAGGCATGTGGCCTAGTCGTTGCGTTCGTTAAGAGCCCGCTCACCTATGGTTACCATTTCGAGAAAGGGCTCTTAATAAGACAGGTAGGCATGTGGCCTAGTCGTTGCGTTCGTTAAGAGCCCGCTCACCTATGGTTACCATTTCGATTCCCGCCAGCAACATATTTAAATATATTTAATTTCAGAAATCGTCGCCGCTGATCAGTCCTGAGTTTGCTCTCAGTGATCGTCAGTTGAATCTCGGTGTGCAGTGATTTCCTAATCAAAAAATAACTGAGAAGCACCATTACTGACGCCATGATCTCTTCCCTAAGATATTTCCTCAGCAGTAGAAGAGCATTGTGGTTGTCGAAAGGCGATGGCAAGACCCTCTGATCCGTCCGGCTGCTGAAATTTGCACAAGGTAAAGGTCATGTGCCTGAAGCAGTTCACTAAAAATTTTTCTTCTCCGTTCTTGCTTCTGAGTTGGTTAATAGCACAACTCATTTGATTTATAGCTCAAATAAATAGATTTTTGACATGTGCGATGATATTGAAGATGCATAAATTTTATAGTGTGACCATGTTGGAAAGACATACACTGGTTGTTTGGTTTGATGCAGTGAGAGATACATTGTAGTTCTAAATGACATGCAGTTGTTACTCATGTAGTAAATGTTGTGCCCCACAGCGACAACAATCCAGACAGAGGACTCCCCTTAAACTCCAAGCACACGAGAACAATCCCAAACAGTACAAAACAATCACTGGAGAAAGAACACAAGCAAACAAACAAATAACGAGGTTCGGCCTCACGCCTACGTCCTCGAGGCAATCAGAGAGAAATTTAATTGCTTTGGAAGAAGATTATTGTAACACCCCCGCTCCCGGAATACGTACTTAGTTGCGTATTCAGGTTTCTCGATCGTATTTTCGATTTGCTTCCATGTTTGTTTTGTATTATGAATTCCTTATATGATTGTTTTGTCTTGGATTTGGATTCATGGATTCGGAGTCAACCTTAGTTTGAACCGAAGGCCCGATCCCAGAGTATTGCTCGTTTGGACATTCTGATATTCCGATTTGACCGGTTTCAGTTTTAAACATCGTTTTTCAATATTCTGGATTTTATATGATTTTCTGGAATTTTCCTAAATTAAGTTGTAAATCTTCAAAACCGGTGTTGGCCAGTACCGTTGACCGATTCCCGGATTTTTAATTTACAAACGGTTTGAATCTCCAGAAGTGTCTTTAGACATATTTCTTAAAATCCTATTTTTTATCCAAATGCATTTTCTGGGATTTATCAGATTTTATTAAAATCCGGCCAATCCGTTGTATACCGAGATTGACGGCTGACCTTATGATTTTTATCTGAAAATGAGATTGAATCTTTGAAAACCGATTTCACCAAAAATCATTTTATAATATTTATGATTTTTGAGAATTTTTGGAAACTTTCCGACTACTTTATTTTTGGGGCCTTTCCGGAGCTTTTTGTACTTTCCAGTTACCGAGGAATTACCCCATATATTCTACTCTGTCTTTCCCCATTTTCTCTCTCTTCTTTAAACGCGGATCTCACCTACCTGGGATTCTGCATTTATTGTGAAGATCCTCCCCATGTTACATTTAATGCACTTCAGATCAAATCCCATCAATTATCATGACTTTCTCTCTCATTTTTGGAACGTAGCTTTTGGCTTTCCCTAAACGCGGCTTAATCCCTGCGTTTAGCCCATATTTCCTAAACGCAAGGGGTGCTGCGTTTCAATGTGGGAAACGCAAGTTCCCCTCATTTGTTTTCTTTTGCTTTATGATGTACACATTATTACATTCATACCTTTACCTTTTTTCTCTCTCTTCTTTAATTCTTCTCTTCCAAAATGTCATTCCCAAGACACCCCATTCCCCTCTCATCATCATAGCCGGCCAAGGGAGAGAGTCACCTAACTCCCCAATTTTACACAAACCCCCTTCTCTAATTCTATTTACATCTCCTTCACATTTCATGCCAACTATAAAAGGTGTCTTTCCTTCTTTCCTTTTCATTTTCTTCATTCTCCACCAAGAGAGCCTTCACCCTCACCAACTCCTCCTTCATCTCCACCACCAACTACTCCTCCTTGGCCACCACCAAGTAGACCATCTTCACCTCCACGGCGAGCTCCTTCATACTGCTATCTCGTCACTCCCCGTTGCACCGTTTGCAAAATCCCATCTTGCCAACTTGAACTAGACTTGCACCTTCAACTACTCTCCATCACCTTGTGTAGCCGGTACCCTCCTTTTGGATTGGGGCGAGCTTTCTTCGTCGGTAATATCACCGTAGATCATTCCGGTAATCGTTCGCGATTATTCCGGTGATCGATTTAGTGATATTCGGCGACAAAGATCATTTCGGACGCTTAGAGCTTCAAGCATCAGTTTTAGGCGAGTAACCTCGCTCGCCAAGACATGGACTTGTAACTCTTTTTATTATTGTATTTTATGTCGTGCGGTGTGGCTAAACTGATTAGACGCGGAGTTACCTCCTGCGTCTAGGCATTCCTTAACGCGGCCTTCGCGTTATTGTATCGTTGCGACGCAAAGCTAAAGCTCGCGTCTGTGTTCTATTTACATTGACATGACGCGGAGTTATACTCTCGTCCGCGTTCTCCTCATGACCTGATTTAAACGCAGATCACGAGCCTCGCGTTTTGGCACCTTTGCGACGCGAACCCCGCGTCTGCTATTTCCGCGTCTGCTACTTCCGCGTCTGCTACTTTCCGCGTCTGCTACTTTCGCGTATGCTATGCCCATATCAGTGTTCTTCTTGCATTAACGCGACGCAGAAACCATGTCCGCGTCCGCGTTCTCCTCGCGTCCTGACTTGAACGCAGACCTCGCGTTTGAGGCATCTTGCGACGCGAACCCCGCGTCTGCTATCCCGCGTTTACTATTCCCGCGTCTACTATTCCTACGTCTGGTATACTCCTACTCGACACCTGCTCATGTTGTACTACCTGTTCCCGTCAAGTCCTGAATGGAACTAAGTGCCACACGGAACAAAGTGCCACATCACACTCGTGGTGGGGGCCACCTCTTGAATCTGTGGGGGCCACCTCTAGAATCCATCTCTGCAGAACAAAGTGCCACACGGAACAAAGTGCCACATCACACTCGTGGTGGGGGCCACCTCTTGAATCTGTGGGGGCCACCTCTTGAATCTGTAGGAGCACTCCTGTCTGAACCTGATTTCCTGCTATGACTCCCTGTCATGATTCCTGTTATGTAATCCTGAATTCCTGATCATGTCCTGTTTACTTGATATATTATTATAATTAGACAACTTGCACCTGGTTTGGGGGAAACTGATGGGCCCTGATTAATCATGTTCATGGTGGCACTATCGAGTCACGCGTGGCCACATACTTGAGGGATCACCTGGCGGCCACCAGGGATTCCGTGGGGTGTACTGGCACCCCTACTCCTGATTTTCATGCCGGGTATGCACACGCCCTAGACCTATTTCTATGGGATCTGCGATACTCTATTCCTGTTCGGGCGTCCATAAGTCCCGGTACCTAGCGGTACGTTCCGGCTCAGCACCGGATACTCCTGAACCGTTGTCCCGGGCATGTACGGGGCCCATCCAGAGCATGATTCATCGCACTTTATCAGTTTCCAAACAACTTGCTCTATAAGTTGTAAGCAGAAGTATGTGTAATGGGACGCATACTAAAACCTACAACTTAGACGGCCTAAGTATAATAATATATTAATATGTAATGCTGTTGTATTGATTTGTAACTCGAGCTGTACAAGTTCAAGTTACGGTAACATGAGGTAAAGGTATATAGATGAGGGTTTCCTTGTTTGGATTATTCCTTCGAGGTACTAATCTCATGGAGCCATGACCTAAACCTGTACAATTAGATTTACTCGAAATCGGTTTTTATTCTGTTTTATCGGTTTTATATTAGCTTAGGAGATAACTAGTATTGCCCTATCTACTTTACTGCTTATCTTGTTATACCATGAATGTCACCTTCTATGCTTCTCTTGTTCTAGCATGCTTATGTCTACAAAATGGTGAATGTCACCTTCTATGCTTCTCTTGTTCTAGCATGCTTATGTCTACAAAATGGTTTTCATGCTTATAATCCAGATTTACTGATACACATGTACTTACCCATACTCGCCATTTGGCTTTTGTATCGCCACTCGCCTGGGGAGTTTCATCTGACTCCCCTGGATTCTCATGTCCAGGTCATGGAGCTTGAAGCTAGTGGATTCTCTCTGTTGCTGATCAGAGTAGCGCAGCGGTAGCGTGGATTTCCAGCACACCGTCCTGAGCTCTATTCTTCCAGGCCCCTGTGTGCCTCTCGAGTTTTCCTTTGGTAAACTCGTGAGTGCCTTTAATACTGTTTACTCTTGTATATCTCTTGTATTCCGGCAATTGCGCCATTCTGGTGATGTAATATTATTGTAATATCGGATCACCTCTGGTGATAACCTTGTAATTGTACTCATGTGTTGGAATGTATAATGCACCACTGCTTCCGTACTCTGATTCTTGCCTGTACTGATGCTTAGCGTATATACGTGGGGTATTTCTGACCTGCGTATATACGTCGCAGTGACGTCTCCGTATCTCCCAGGATCGGGGCGTTACAGGTTGGTATCAGAGCCTAGGTCAGCCTAGGCTCTTACTTCCTCAGTACGTCCAGATGGCAAATTATTGGTAAAGAGATTTGCAACTGGAATGCATGAGTCTTGGTTATACATTCCAACTACAAGTGCAGAGTTATCTTTTCTTTCTTCTGATCCATTCCTTGTGTCCTGAGACCCATCAATCTTTTACCTTCCAGCTCCTTCTTGTCACCCTTTTTACCAACTCAAATATGGAAAGACGGGGAACACGCAATGGTCCTAGTACCTCTCAAGATGGACCCAACAGAGACAGTGATGGTATGATAAGAATGCTTCAAGGGATGATGCAGAGTCAACAACAGCAGACAGAGCTTCTGCGTCAAGGACTGTTGGTTGCACCCCGAGAACAGAGGCCAGGCAATGTGTCAGATTTCAGGAGATTACAGCCGGCAGTCTTTTCGGGAACGGAGAAGCCTCTGGATGCAGAACAGTGGCTGATAGACACAACAGATCTCTTGAAGGCGGCCCGAGTTCCTGATGAGAACCAAGTGGAAGTGGCCAAGATACAGCTGAGAGATGTGGCCAGAACCTGGTGGTTGGCTGAAGAGGCAACACTGGAGAAACCCATCACATGGGATTAATTCTCAAAGGTTTTTACGAGAGATTCTTCCCGGCAACAGCTCAGAAGGAAATGGAAGAACAATTTATCCGCCTGCAGCAGCGCAATCGGTCAGTGGATGAGTATGCTGCTGAATTCTTAAGGCTCAGCAGATTTGCTCCCTACATGGTGTCAGATGAAGAAAAGCGGGCGAGCAGATTTCAACAAGGACTGAAGATGGATGTCCAGATGTTCCTTATCCTCAACAGCTGAAGACGTACTCTCAGGTTCTCTCCATTGCCCGTGAAGTGGAACGAGGACTGGAGAAGAAGAGTGAGAACTAGGTGCAGAACAAGTTAGCGAAGAGACCCTTTCAGTTGATGAACGAAGAAGATGCAGCCAGGACAACCAATGGTCCGATGATCAAGCGACCATTCCAACCTCCCCTTCAGCAGAAGATATATAGGTACTGCCAAAAGCCCGGACACATCCAACGCAATTGCCGAAGAGCTAATAGGCTATGTTTGGTATGTGGATCTGGAGATCACTCTATAAGTGATTGTCCATTCAAGAGGAATTATCCAGCACCACCAACATTTCCAGCACGAGCAGCACCCCCGGCACTTCCAGCTCCACCACTGAGAAGGAACCCAGAACCGTAGACCGAAGAGCTCCATTTCCACCCCAGCAGTATGATCACCCACAGAGAGGAGCAAGACCCAGAGCAGACTATGGCAGAGGCCAAGTTCACAACATGGCAGCAGAGGTATCAGATGAAGCAGCAGCAGAGTATGAAGCTCAGTATCTGGAGCAGGAACCTTGAGGATGTCACTGTAACAGCAACCCCTGACCTTTTGTATTTTGAGTTGGTTACCCTTGTCCAGCTACCCCTGATCTTTTGTACCTTGGGTTGATTATCTTTTCTAAGTATCCCACATTATCATCTTCTCATTGTTCATCCTGGTCCTTCCTGTGTTCATCTTAACCCTGTTTTTGATTTTTCGAAGCCTTTGTTTCCACCCTTGACCTTCTTGTGTTCAATTTGCCCCTTATCAAAATTGCGAGGACGCAATTTTTTGTAAGGTGGATGGATTGTAACACCCCGCTCCCAGAATACGTACTTAGTTGCGTATTCAGGTTTCTCGATCGTATTTTTTGATTTGCTTCCATGTTTGTTTTGTATTATGAATTCCTTATATGATTGTTTTGTCTTGGATTTGGATTCATGGATTCGGAGTCAACCTTAGTTTGAACCGAAGGCCCGATCCCAGAGTATTGCTCGGTTTGGACATTCTGGTATTCCGATTTGACCGGTTTCAGTTTTAAACATCGTTTTCCAATATTCTGGATTTTATATGATTTTCTGGAATTTTCCTGAATTAAGTTGTAAATCTTCAAAACCGGTGTTGGCCAGTACCGTTGACCGATTCCCGGATTTTTAATTTACAAACGGTTTGAAATCTCCAGAAGTGTCTTTAGACATTATTTCTTAAAATCCTATTTTCTATCCAAATGCATTTTCTGGGATTTATCAGATTTTATTAAAATCCGGCCAATCCGGTGTATACCGAGATTGACGGCTGACCTTATGATTTTTATCTGAAAAATGAGATTGAATCTTTGAAAACCGATTTCACCAAAAATCATTTTATAATATTTATGATTTTTGAGAATTTTTGGGAAACTTTCCGAACTACTTTATTTTTGGGCCTTTCCGGAGCTTTTTGTACTTTCCCAGTTACCGAGGAATTATCCCATATATTCTACTCTGTCTTTCCCCATTTTCTCTCTCCTTCTTTAAACGCGGATCTCACCTACCTGGGATTCTGCATTTATTGTGAAGATCCTCCCCATGTTGCATTTAATGCACTTCAGATCAAATCCCATCAATTATCATGACTTTCTCTCTCATTTTTGGAACGCAGCTTTTGGCTTTCCCTAAACGCGGCTTAATCCCTGCGTTTAGCCCATATTTCCTAAACGCAAGGGGGTGCTGCGTTTCAATGTGGGAAACGCAAGTTCCCCTCATTTGTTTTCTTTTGCTTTATATGATGTACACATTATTACATTCATACCTTTACCTTTTTCTCTCTCTTCATTTAATTCTTCTCTTCCAAAATGTCATTCCCAAGACACCCCATTCCCCTCTCATCATCATAGCCGGCCAAGGGAGAGAGTCACCTAACTCCCCAATTTTACACAAACCCCCTTCTCTAAATTCTATTTACATCTCCTTCACATTTCATGCCAACTATAAAAGGTGTCTTTCCTTCTTTCCTTTTCATTTTCTTCATTCTCCACCAAGAGAGCCTTCACCCTCACCAACTCCTCCTTCATCTCCACCACCAACTACTCCTCCTTGGCCACCACCAAGTAGACCATCTTCACCTCCACGGCGAGCTCCTTCATACTGGCTATCTCGTCACTCCCCGTTGCACCGTTTGCAAAATCCCATCTTGCCAACTTGAACTAGACTTGCACCTTCAACTACTCTCCATCACCTTGTGTAGGCCGGTACCCTCCTTTTGGATTGGGGCCGAGCTTTCTTCGTCGGTAATATCACCGTAGATCATTCCGGTAATCGTTCGCGATTATTCCGGTGATCGATTTAGTGATATTCGGCGACAAAGATCATTTCGGACGCTTAGAGCTTCAAGCATCAGTTTTAGGCGAGTAACCTCGCTCGCCAAGACATGGACTTGTAAACTCTTTTTATTATTGTATTTTATGTCGTGCGGTGTGGCTAAACTGATTAGACGCGGAGTTACCTCCTGCGTCTAGGCATTCCTTAACGCGGCCTTCGCGTTATTGTATCGTTGCGACGCAAAGCTAAAGCTCGCGTCTGTGTTCTATTTACATTGACATGACGCGGAGTTATACTCTCGTCCGCGTTCTCCTCATGACCTGATTTAAACGCAGATCACGAGCCTCGCGTTTTGGCACCTTTGCGACGCGAACCCCGCGTCTGCTATTTCCGCGTCTGCTACTTTCGCGTCTGCTACTTTCGCGTATGCTATGCCCATATCAGTGTTCTTCTTGCATTAACGCGACGCAGAAACCATGTCCGCGTCCGCGTTCTCCTCGCGTCCTGACTTGAACGCAGACCTCGCGTTTGAGGCATCTTGCGACGCGAACCCCGCGTCTGCTATCCCGCGTTTACTATTCCCCGCGTCTACTATTCCTACGTCTGGTATACTCCTACTCGACACCTGCTCATGTTGTACTACCTGTTCCCGTCAAGTCCTGAATGGAACTAAGTGCCACACGGAACAAAGTGCCACATCACACTCGTGGTGGGGCCACCTCTTGAATCTGTGGGGGCCACCTCTAGAATCCATCTCTACAGAACAAAGTGCCACACGGAACAAAGTGCCACATCACACTCGTGTGGGGGCCACCTCTTGAATCTGTGGGGGCCACCTCTTGAATCTGTAGGAGCACCTCCTGTCTGAACCTGATTTCCTGCTATGACTCCTGTCATGATTCCTGTTATGTAATCCTGAATTCCTGATCATGTCCTGTTTACTTGATATATTATTATAATTAGACAACTTGCACCTGGTTTGGGGGAAACTGATGGGCCCTGATTAATCATGTTCATGGTGGCACTATCGAGTCACGCGTGGCCACATACTTGAGGGATCACCTGGCGGCCACCAGGGATTCCGTGGGGTGTACTGGCACCCTTACTCCTGATTTTCATGCCGGGTATGCACACGCCCTAGACCTATTTCTATGGGATCTGCGATACTCTATTCCTGTTCGGGCGTCCATAAGTCCCGGTACCTAGCGGTACGTTCCGGCTCAGCACTGGATACTCCTGAACCGTTGTCCCGGGCATGTACGGGGCCCATCCAGAGCATGATTCATCGCACTTTATCAGTTTCCAAACAACTTGCTCTATAAGTTGTAAGCAGAAGTATGTGTAATGGGACGCATACTAAAACCTACAACTTAGACGGCCTAAGTATAATAATATATTAATATGTAATGCTGTTGTATTGATTTGTAACTCGAGCTGTACAAGTTCAGGTTACGGTAACATGAGGTAAAGGTATATAGATGAGGGTTTCCTTGTTTGGATTATTCCTTCGAGGTACTAATCTCATGGAGCCATGACCTAAACCTGTACAATTAGATTTACTCGAAATCGGTTTTTATTCTGTTTATCGGTTTTATATTAGCTTAGGAGATAACTAGTATTGCCCTATCTACTTTACTGCTTATCTTGTTATACCATGAATGTCACCTTCTATGCTTCTCTTGTTCTAGCATGCTTATGTCTACAAAATGGTGAATGTCACCTTCTATGCTTCTCTTGTTCTAGCATGCTTATGTCTACAAAATGGCTTTCATGCTTATAATCCAGATTTACTGATACACATGTGCTTACCCATACTCGCCATTTGGCTTTTGTATCGCCACTCGCCTGGGGAGTTTCATCTGACTCCCCTGGATTCTCATGTCCAGGTCATGGAGCTTGAAGCTAGTGGATTCTCTCTGTTGCTGATCAGAGTAGCGCAGCGGTAGCGTGGATTTCCAGCACACCGTCCTGAGCTCTATTCTTCCAGGCCCCCTGTGTGCCTCTCGAGTTTTCCTTTGGTAAACTCGTGAGTGCCTTTAATACTGTTTACTCTTGTATATCTCTTGTATTCCCGCAATTGCGCCATTCTGGTGATGTAATATTATTGTAATATCGGATCACCTCTGGTGATAACCTTGTAATTGTACTCATGTGTTGGAATGTATAATGCACCACTGCTTCCGTACTCTGATTCTTGATTCGCCTGTACTGATGCTTAGCGTATATACGTGGGGGTATTTCTGACCTGCGTATATACGTCGCAGTGACGTCTCCGTATCTCCCAGGATCGGGGCGTTACAATTATAATGGCTAGCAGCCTCTTTGAATGCAAGAGAGCTCTAGCAGTTCTTTCTCAAGGATTCTTTTCCAGGTCCTTAACCCTAGAAACCAACAACAGACCTTAAATACAACAGATTTTCGAATCAGCAGAAATTACCCGCACCCGACTGTCGGTCGACCGGGCGGTCGACCGACCTCTTCCACCAGTCGATCGGTCGGTCGACTGGGTGCCCAATAGAGAGTTGGGTCACTTTAGTCGGTCGACCGACCGGTCGACCGAGCTTCAACTTGTGCACGTTGTGCACGTCCGGTCGACCGGACCGGTCGACGGTTAACCTGTTCTGCTGCTGCTGCTATTTTCTGCTGCTGTCTCCTTTGCCTTTTCGTCGTCGACTTCCTTGGCGATCACCTCGACGACCCTCTCAGCAAACCATGTCAACTTCCTCAGCAATATTCTCTCTTTCCAACAATTCTCCACCTCGGTGAAGATTCCCAAACTTCCTCAGCAATATTCTATCACCTGGCGAAATTGACACACGATCTCGGCGAAATCAACACACGATCTCGGCTTGCGCACACCGGACGAAATCGACACACGATCTCGGCGAAATCGACACACAATCTCGGCTTGGAATCTTTAGCTCAGCTATCAATGGAAAATATCGCACATGCCTTCCCTGCACTTCACCTTAGGAGAATTTTCATACATGCCGATCACCAAACTGTGGCTTCTACTCCACAACTTCACGACCTCACGAAGACTTCCTCACGAGTCAACACTGACTCTCCAACTGACCAGCTCTATTTAATCTTCCTGTCTTCCACTGACGGTCTAACCAAGTCTGCGTAGAGCACACCAAACATCATCATCGGCTTCAACTGGATGCACACCACTCCTTATGCAAGCTCATCATCTTCTCACCGGAAGATCAACCTATTCATCGAGATCACAACACCTCACCACTACATGAGATCCAACTGGCCATAACACTTCACCTCTACGTGAAGCCTCTCCACCTCTACGTGAAGTTCTATTGGCCACAACTCTTCACCTCTACGTGAAGATCCATAACGGATTCTCGAGAACCCAAATAGCTTCATAAGAGTTGCATCACCAAATGGCTGCGCCTTACGGCTGCCTACGTACCTTTGCCAAAAGGATCAAGCCAACCGTAGTTCATACAAATGAGCTTCATCAAGCTCAAACACTTGTACCTGTATCTGCAGCAGCAAACCTATCAGACTGAGTCAAATGAACCTCCTCACGACCATCATGGAGAACAACGGCCTTTAACTTCAGCTTGTCGCGATCACAAGCTTGAGATTCATACTTCTTTAACCACGAGTGTGGTTTTTCCCTTGGTTCCAATGACTGCAAACAACTCGACATCTTCGGCAATGTCTTCAACCTGTTTAGCATCAACCTTGGATTCATGATCTCCACCCGGTGTCACATCCGGTGAAGTCTCTCTAATGCCGAACCAACTGGAGATGATGGAGTAGCATCAACCTCCACCCGCTGCGATCCTTCCTCGGTCTTTGTCCTCTCCACCTGCTGAGAGACGGTGGACTTCAACACTGAAGTCTCTCCAAAAGTGACATTCCTGCTCATCACGATCTTTTTGTCTTCGGGGTCCCACAACCTGTAGCTATTTCTTTTGACGCCCAAATAGACAAACCTCTTTGCTCGCGGATTCACCTTGCCATTCTTGGCACTGAAGTAGGCCGGACTTCCAAACTCCCACAGCACATGATGATCTTGGGCAGCTTTCCAGACAAAATTTCAATGAAGCTTTACCTCCTATCGCAGTCGATCTGTTCATGAGATGGCTAGCATACTCAGTCGCCTCAGCCCAAAACGACCTGTCTAATCCTGCATTAGACAACAACTGCCGAACCTCCTCCAGCAAGGAACGGACTACATCTTTAGTCAACCCTTCTGTACCTGTTGTGAAGTGGTAGCAATACCTGTGTTCTGTCCAAATCGTAGGAATTGGTTCATGTCTCTTCCAGCTTACCAATATGAAGCTCCTTTATCTTCCTACCTATCTGCCTCTCCATTCTTTTCTCTCCACTTCACCAACACATCTAGGGCTTCACCCCTTTATCTCATTTGATATATCCAAACCTGCCTAGATGAACCATCAATAAATGAGAAAAGTACCTGTGACCTCCAAGCGATGCTGTCTTAGTAGGTCCCCAAATGCGCACGTGAACACAATCAAGAAGACCTTCATTGCAGTGAGTACTGGTGCTGAATCTCACTTTTTTCTTGTCCAGAACACTGTGTTCACCTTCCGACTTGCAGGTAGCAGCACCTTCCGATTCCGTCTTCGCAGGAGCTCGCAAAGACTCTTCTTCTTCCTGTCCGACCCTTTCCTGCCAGACCTCCGGGCCACCATCATCTGAGGAACTAGAAGTCTCCACCTGATCTGAAATCGTACTACCCTTCAAGTAGTAGAGATTTCCTCGGCGGACGCCCTTCATCACTACAATCGAGCCCTTGATCATCCTGAGATCACATCTCGAACAGATATCACCATGCCCGATGCTTCCAAAGTTCCCACGGAGATTAGATTTCTCTTCAACTGAGGTACATACCTCACTCCTTTCAGTTCCCTTTCCATCCCATCAAACATTCTGATTCGGATTGTACCTACACCCTCCACGCTACATGGGTGATCGTCGCCCATAACGACCGAACACTCCTCCAGCTTCTCAAAGTTGGAAAACCAGCCCCGATTAGGGCACGCATGGTATGTTGTACCTGTATCCAGAATCCACTCATCTTTCCATGAGTTTACCAATGATGGGAGAACTGACTGAAAACAAGAAACCTGACAAGTCCGAATCTGCTCCATCTGCCTGTGAACTGCTCCTCTGAGTATTCGTCACTTTTGCAAGATTTGTTTCAGCCTTCGACTTCTTCTTCTTCCCCTTGAACTTCGGACAGTCCACTTTCCAGTGTCCATCTCTCTGCAGAAGGCACACTGGTCCTTCCTCAGATCCCTATAGCCCGACCTTGACTTTGATCTTCTTCTAACCTCCTTACCCTTCCTTGATGAACCCATGCCTCTTACTTCCAGTGCTTCTGCTGCCGATGAGCTTGACTGAGAAGGATGTCTCTCCTTCTTCCTCGTCTCATAACTTGTCAGTACAGACGACACCTCATGGTAGTCCAGAGTCTGTCTACCATTGATAAAAGTCAGAGTGAATGTCTCATACTCCTCCGCCGGGAGTGAGTTCAGGAGGATGATCGCCTTGTCTTCCTCTTCTACCATGACATCCATGTTTATAAAATCTGTAAGAAGCTTCGTGTATCGGTTGATGTGCTCATTCACTGTGCTCCCCTTCTTCATCCGAAACTGATACAGCTTACTCTTAAGCTGCAACCTGGACTCAACACTCTTCGTCAGGTATTTCTTCTCAAGGGTTTCCTACAGATGCTTCGCTGACGTCTCATGTTGCACAAAATATTTATGTCTTGCGACAAACATGAACGTATCAACCCACACGCCGACCTGTTCATCTTTGCCCACTCTTTATCAGTGGTCGTGCTCTTCTTCTTCTCCAATAGGAGAGTGTCCTCGAGATTTGATGCATTCAGTGCATCCATAACCTCACATCTTCACATTTCAAAGTTATTTGACCGTTGAACTTGACAACATCAATCCTCCGGTGAGGATTCATGGTCTTAACCGAAGCAATTTCTTCTGCTATTGAGATTTATTGATCCTCTATCTATGCGGAAGAACAATCAACTGGAAATAGATCTCTATTCAGATAAAATTAGATTTTTACCTTTCCCTTGAAACCCTAGATCGAGTTTCTCTCCAGATCTACTCCACCACAGATTCCACTAGCCCTCCTTACGTCCTCCTGAGATCGACACACGATCCCACGAACACCAATACCTCTGATAGGAGATCGACACATGATCTCCACCGAATCAGATCTCGAGCCCTTTGAATCTTCAGAAAATCTCAAGCCAAACTTGGAAGCTCTGATACCACTTGTTGTGCCCCACAGCGACAACAGAGGAATCCCCTTAAATCTCCAAGCACAGAGAACAATCCCAAACAGTACAAAACAATCACTGGAGAAAGAACACAAGCAAACAAACAAATTAACGAGGTTCGGCCTCAACGCCTACGTCCTCGGGGCAATCAGAGAGAGATTTAATTACTTTGGAAGAAAATTACAATAGCTAGCAGCCTCTTTGAATGCAAGAGAACTCTAGCAGTTCCTTCTCAAAGATTCTTTTCCAGGTCCTTAACCCTAGAAACCAACAACAGACCTTAAATACAACAGATTTCTGAATCAGCAGAAACTACCCGTACCCGACTGTCGGTCGACCGGGCGGTCGACCACCTCTTCCACCAGTCGACCGGTCGGTCGACTGGGTGCCCAACAGAGAGTTGGGTCACTTCAGTCGGTCGACCGACCGGTCGACCGAGCTTCAACTTGTGCACGTTGTGCACGTCCGGTCGACCGGGCCCGTCGACCGGTTAACCTGTTCTGCTGCTGCTGCTATTTTTCTGCTACTGTCTCCTTTGTCTTTTCGTCGTCGACTTCCTTGGCGATCACCTCGACGACCCTCTCAGCAAAGCATGTCAACTTCCTCAGCAATATTCTCTCTTTCCAACAATTAATTCCAAGTTAGGTGCACCCAACGAATTGTAATTCCTACTAAAAATAAATTTTGCTTGGTTTAATACATGATGAAATTAGATCTGTTAATAAAAACTGATTTGATACCTTCATTTATTATATGTCAACTCTTGTTTTTGAACTAAAATCAATTTGGCCGTAGTTTCAACTACAACAAAAAATTAAAAATTAGCTATAAGTGCTATAATTAGAGCTACATGTTAATTTCAAAAACAAATGTTATTTTTTATAGTTAGAATTACATGTAATTTCAATTACAGACATAGTCATCCAAAATTAAGGCTGCAGAGACCACCTTAAGATTGTAGCCAACACGCATGAGGTTTTGCAGCAATTCCCACTGTGACGTTTCATCCAAATTAAGGCTGCAGAGACCACCTTAAGATGTAGCCACACGCATGAGGTTTTGCAGCAATTCCCACTGTGACGTTTGCCAAAGAGAAGGTCGAGAACGCTGACGAGGCGAACGAGATGGCTGGGTACAGTGTGATTTTGATGGGGAGAAGTTGAGCTTTTGCAAAGGCTACATATCAAGTAGTCTCCATGGCGAGGGGTGCGTGGTGAAAGGGAACTTTGAGCACGAAAAAGCTGGGCCCGAAGTACCAGAGCCCGATGGCATCACAGGGATGACTGCAAACACCTCCAGAGAGTTGGACGCCTATCTTCTCCAAGAACCAGAGGATTAAGATTTGTTGAGTTGGTTTATTATCAGGAATAATGGATGTAAAACTGTCCTCCTGGTGATGGAGGAGTGTGTGTGTTATGTCCTTTGCAGAAGGATGAATTATTATGTGTTTTGTTTCCAATTCTCACCCTCTAAATGAATCATGATTTTTAATTCATGGTATTCGTGAGTTAGAAAGTTTCATATAAAATTTAATCCATATGAGTTTTAAACATGTAAATTATAATCAATGATTTGAAACATGAATATGAGTGACATATGGTATATTTTCATAAGTGGGGTATTAAAACTTTTCCATATATATACAAACAGACACAAAATCTCACACACACGCACAAATAATTGCATGATAAGAAAATTCTACTCCTAATACAATTAATATTACATAATATTAATCTTAAAATTATTCTTAACACCTCTTGAAAACTCAAGATGGAGGAAAAATTGTGAGTTTGAATATAAGAAAATAAAAATAAAATAATATGAAAAAATATATGCTGAAAATTCTGAAACTTAATGCCGATCACGTGTGATGCTCAAAACATCGATGAATAGAACTTGTAAAATCTTGAATACCATCACAAACACATTATGAATGAAACTTCGAGAATTTGAATGAGTGTGGCTGATGAGAAAGAGAAGCGGAGTTGGATTCCATTCGACAATGGATCACACTCTCTGAAGTTCCCTTTTTTTTTTTTTTGCATAATAAGA
Source organism: Agave tequilana (assembly GCA_038442645.1). Taxonomy (NCBI): domain Eukaryota; kingdom Viridiplantae; phylum Streptophyta; class Magnoliopsida; order Asparagales; family Asparagaceae; genus Agave; species Agave tequilana. The sequence goes on from JAVJIF010011462.1 coordinate 16,681, forward strand.
GACAAACTCTTAATTTCCTTGAATAATAATGGTGTGCAATATGCCCATTATATATACAAATATAGTGCTAAATCCTAATAGAAATATGAATACAAATATAATTGATTACGACTAGTAATACAATATCTATATTTAACGTCCCTCTCAAACTCATGTGAATAAATACTCGAGAATTTGGATAAAAGATATTGAAACTGAGAAATAGCTTGAGTTTTAGTGAAAATATTAGCCACTTGCTCTTTGGTAGAAATGCAGGGAAGAGCAATTTCATCAGCTATGTACTCCTAACGAGTCTTATGACAATCAATTTTGATATACTTGGAGCGCTCATAAAACACAAAATTAATGACAATAGAGATAATACTCTGATTACCACACTATAAGGAGATGCGAGGCGGAATAATAACACCCATATCCCCTAACAAACAACACAACCATTTTAACTCTGTAGAAGAGTCAGCCATCGCTCGATATTTAGCATCGGTACTAGAGCGAGGAACTATCCAGTTTCACAAATTTTAAGAAGGTATCGGAACTGTTTAAGATCAGTAGTACATAGTCAAAGTGTATTTCAGAAATTTCCACACATATTAAAACCTCAGTTGCCATTTCTTCTGCTAAAGGGACCTCTATAATTTAAGTCGAAAAGAAACAGAACCTCTAGAAGAAAGAAGAAAAGACGAAAAACATAACGACCCCGGTGACTCACAAAACAATTTAACATGAACCTGTTTATTCTTGTAAAAGATATATCAGTCAAAATATCTTTTTCATCCCAGATTCTAATGAACGCCGTGTTTTGCATTTCCAAATATCTTTCAATAATAGGTTTTTGTGTTAACATAAATCTGTCCGTCAAATTAGCATTATATTTGACGAAATGAGGACGTGCAGCTAGCGGGTTAGCTCACTCGTAATACTTCTTCCTCTCAAAAGGAAGATTCTAAGTTCAATCTCCGCAGTTGTCGAAGGAGGGATTTAATTTAGGTAACTAGTGACTGATGTGTACCTCCATCCTGTGTTACTAAAAAAATAAATAAATAAATAAACCCTTCAAATCCTTATCATTTTCATAATAACCCCCCAAATTAGTTAAATACCCTCAAATTAATCTCTCTCACAGGATTAAAATTGAATAAAACTACTATTTCCCGAATTTCAATTATCAAAATCTAATTGATATTATTTTTAAGATCATTATTGCCCCCACAAACCAATTGTGATGAATCTTCCTCGGTCTCTTCTCAACCATTAAGAAATAATTGATGAACTTTTGCGGTTAGCAAGTTGGTGGAGGACAAAAATAGTTTTATTGTCATTCTTAGTTAGAGTTAATCAGATAATGTGACAAATACTAATTTGTCATTTAACTTACTAAATCAAGTTATTAAAATAACTAGTTTTATATAGGTGATAAGATCAGAAGGACTAAAACAAGTCTGATTGAAAACCCAACATCAAAATAAATCCAAAAATAAGAATCATCGGACGCGTTGAAAACTATGCCCCAATGGTTGACAGAGTAACACCCAGGAGCCGACCTCCAAAAGATACAAAGACTCCATATCCCCCCTTGCTCATTTACCAAAGTACCCATCCTCAATCCAACAGACAACAAGAGCTGTTTGTTTACCTTGAAGCTGAGCAGAAAGCGGGGTTTTTTGGCTTGACATGTGAGCCTCGCGAGCTTTTCATTTCCTCTGTGCTGTTTGTTTGCCCTGAAAACTGAGAAGAGAAACCTTAGCTTTTTGGCGTGTGAGGTTGTCATCTGCACGAGGAAATCTGACACTGTGAAGCCTGACTCCTTTTCCTCACTTCTCTTTCCAAAGCCAAACAGCCCAATTTCAGTCTATTTGGACACACAGCAGAACCACTAGCAAATGGACTAAGCTCCCATGTTCCCATTTCTCAATTAAAATTAACAAAACCACTCTTGTTTGTTGTTATGTGAAGTAGTCAGCCAAACACTCCGAAACAAGTCTAATGGAATAAGTCACTCTATCCTCTTTTCCCAACCTAAAACAACAACAACAAACACAACAAAAATTAAAATCTCCTCCCCCAAAAACCTTCAATCTCTGTCAAAAATCTGTGTCTGCAAGCTCCCTCCATGGATTCTTCAATTCTCCATCTATGCCTTGTTTCTCTTCTTTCACTAGCAACACCATCCTCTTCTGCGTCTCACCATCATCAAAGACATCTCCTTCAATCTCAGTCTCCTCAAAACATAGAAACTTTCTTCCCTCCGTCGCATCGCCGGCCCTCGCTGGCCCCACCGCTCCTCCTCCTCCCCCTCCCCCTCCCCTCTTCTTCTTCCAACCAACACCCTCGAATTCCAGCGACCGCAGCAACATAACCAAGGCCGTGCTCGCCGCCGCCGCCAGCAGCTTCGCCCTCTCCTTCCTAGTCTTCTACATATTCCACTGCTTCTCTCTCAAAAAACACAGACGGCACCCGAAGGTGTTCGACTCCCAGAGGAGCAGCAGCTCCGGCCATGCTGAAACCGCGCGCAATGGAGGCATGGTCGTCGATGAGAACGGGCTTGACGTGCTCTACTGGCGCAATCTCGTGGGCGGCGGCACCCCGAAGGGTGCAACTACTGCAACCGCATCCTTGACCAATCGGTTGATCCTTCTGATGAGCAGAGTATCATCTCTAGCAGCAAATATGATCAGAAAGTGCAAGAACTCCCCCTTCTATCTTCGAATTCCATTAGCTCATATTTCACACATCGAAAACTTCCAATTCAAATAGCTCTTCGTCTAAATCGTTCAACACTCCTATTGCACCACCTGTGGCACCACCACCGCCACCACCGATGGTGAAGAACAGTCCGGCGCCTCCACCACCTATGCCGCCCATGCCGCCAAGGCCGCCGAGCAAGAATTCAACGGCGCCGGCGGCGCCGTCTCTTCCACGGCCGCCGCCGGTGCCAGCGGCGGAGGGCGGACGGGGCCGGGCGAAGCTGAAACCGCTGCACTGGGATAAGGTCACGCCCCCCAATGCCGAGCACTCAATGGTGTGGGATAGAATCAACGATGGCTCGTTCAGGTAATAAATTAGTTTGTTTGTTTATGTCAATCTCTCCACCTCTCTTTTCCCTCCTATTTGACGAGAGACTGGTGAATGCTGCATGTTGCAGCGACTGCTTCGAGACACCATTCATGCAAAAAATCACTCTCAAACTAGTCATGTTTATATTAAAAATTCAAAAATACATGTACCTGAGGATTTGACACAGCAACCGCTTAGGTAAATTTCTAAGCAACATTTAAAATTATCCTTAATACTCAAACAAGGCATAATTTCTGTTTCGGCTTTGTTGGGCAATTTAAAAATACAGCTAGATTAGTTCGTCAAACTACTTAACTTGGCTTAGTTTTTAGGTGTTGAAGTGTGAACTAGATTTAGGGCTTCTCACCGACTACTGTATTTAGTCTCACCAGCTAATTACACCTCAATCCTTTCTTGCTAGGCTTCTTTCAAGAGCACTGATTTTCTATATAATATGATCTAGATATAATAATTAAACAAAATGTCTACTAATCATTTTCTACATTCCAAGCACTAACTAGGTTTTAAATCAACAAAACCTCAATTTTTGATGGAGGGAATGAAAGGAGTTAAATTGACAACAAAGAGGTCTAGAAAGATCAGCAATAAAATTTAATGCAAGATTGGTGCTTAGGTGGTCCATTTAGGAGCCAAAACTTACAGCTAGCTTCCACCATTGAAATATTGTTATTATTTTGGTCGGCCATATAATGGCGATCAGTTGCAGCCAACCAAGTTCCTTAAAAGTCTACTGCTCTCACTTTGGGGCAAGACCAAATTTGGGTGGCTTTTGCCTAAATTCTTGAAATTATTGTTTGGTAAGCATGATTTCTACCTAATTTTCTATTGCTCTGAGGATGGAAATGCCTTCAGTATCACTTCACTAATTGCAATATAAGCACCAATAACAATGCTTTTCAAAGTGACTTCCAAGTATAGATGAAAACTTTGTCACTGGATCATGCCCTCAATCCTCTATGAACTAGAGTCAGATTGGGAAGTCAGAGCTTGCCAAAAAAATTCCTCTCTTTTTTAATGTGGAAAAGAAATTGTTAGCATTTTCTTGATTTTGAATTAGGGTCACACCACACCACCACTACCACCACCACAACAACAATTTTGTTCTATTTATTTTGTTTTACATTGTACTCTTTGTTATTGTTACTGTTGTTGTTTATAGGTTTCATTGATTTCTTATGTTTATTTTTTGTGTTCTTTCTACTGCAGGATTGATGATGATCTCATGGATACCCTCTTTGGCTACTCGGCTACTAACCAAAGCAATCCCAACTCAAACAAGAACCTTTCAAACACCTTCGCCTTCTCGGCCACCTCATCTACCACCCCAACCCAGATCTGTTTGCTCGATCCCCGCAAGTCCCAGAACATCGCCATTGTCCTCCGTTCACTGGGCATCGGTCGCAAAGAGATCCTCGATGCCCTCCTTGATGGAGGGGGACTCAGCCACGACGCCTTAGAGAAGCTCTCCAGGATTGCCCTAACCAAAGAAGAAGAGACCAAAATCCTAGAGTTCTCCGGCAACACTACCAAGCTCGCGGATGCTGAGTCTTTCTTGTACCACCTCCTTAAAGCAACACCCTCCCCCTTTGTCCGAATCAACGCAATGCTATTCAAGTCGAACTACGATGCAGAGATCCTCCATATCAAGAAGTCTATTCAGACTCTCGAGCTCGCCTGCAAGGAGATCAAATCGCACGGCCTGTTCTTGAAGCTACTTGAAGCCATCTTGAAGGCTGGCAACCGAATGAATGCGGGCACAGCAAGGGGAAATGCCAAGGCATTCAATCTGACTGCACTCTGCAAGCTTTCGGATGTGAAGAGCACTGACGGAAAGACAACACTCCTTCACTTTGTGGTGGAGGAGGTTGTTCGCTCAGAAGGCAAGCGTTTGGTGATCAACCGTAACCACAGCCTCAGACGAAGTGGCAGCAGCAGCAGCAGCAACCACAGCGGCAATCTTCGGGCTAACCCTGGAACGACCAAGACAACAAGAGAAGAGAAAGAAAAGGAGTACATGAAGCTAGGACTTCCAGTGGTCGGAGGGCTAAGTGAAGAGTTAGCAAATGTAAAGAAGGCTGCGGCTATAGATCACAATGCTCTAGTAGCCTCCTGCTCTAATATGGGAGCAAGGATAGGCGAAATCCAACAGTTCTTGAGTAGTTGCAGTGATGGAGACACGTTTCTGAGAGAGATGGAAGGGTTCTTGGAGGCATCAGAGGAGGAGCTTAAAGTGGTGATAGAAGAGCAGATACGAGTAATGGAGCTCGTGAAGAGAACAACAGAGTACTATCAGCCAGAGGCCTCGAAGGACAGGAACGCACAACCCCTTCAGCTGTTTGTGATTGTTAGAGACTTCCTGGTGATGATTGCTAGGGTTTGTGTCGATATAACAAGAAATATACAGAAGAAGTCAGTGCCTGCGAGCAGAGTGAGTTCACCAAATGCGAAATCAGAGACAGAGAAGAGACCGGTTGCGAGGTTCACCAATCTGCCTCCTCGTTTCATGTCGGATAACTCCAAGTCTTCGTCTGACAGCGATTCAGAAGATGGGTTTTGAAGAATGAAGATTGGGTAAGAGTCGGATGTTGCATAGTTTTCGTTCGAACAAGAATAGGCGAAAAAAATCCAAGCTTCTGCAGGCAGTTGGCGCCTGATCAAAGCAATGCAGGCTGCCAGATTCTCCAGAAAGAATATATGATGCATTTCAATATGTGATGCAGCACACATACAGCTTCAGAAAAAGTTTGGATTGATTAATTTTTTCATTCAATCAAGTTTCTTTCGATTTGCAATTGTCGTTGTATTTTGCTCTCCAAAAGGGAAGAGATATCAAGTTGTATAAATTTAGATTCCAATTTGGCATCTGGCAATCATTGCTTGCAATTTGCAGAGCAAATATTTTGGGTACCCAATGTTTGATAATTGCTATTGAGAATTTGTAAGCACATGTTTGAAGATTATGCTTGTGAGATGATGTCAAAACTGACAGGTAAGAAACCAGTTGGTTATGGCTAATTGGGAATAATCAAAGGTGAGTGTTGATGGGGGCACAGACCGGCATTTGGGAACCAATCATTAGATCTAGATGAAGCAAATATTCATCACTGAAAGAGACTAATCATTCAACAAGCAATGTTCCTCTTTAATCTCAACATCTGAGAACAATCAACTCAAACAGATAAAGCGGTGGAAAACTCAAGCAGGAACTCTTGGAAAGAAAACGACAGGAGATTCTAGGAAAAATGCCAGCGCACCCCCATCAAAGACTGAAACAGCTGAAACTCAAGGGGTCAGCTTGCAAGACGAAGAAAAAGAACTCCTTGATAAATATTGTCAAATGTTAAAATCATCAAATAAACAAATAAAAAGGGAACGAAAAAATAATCTAAATTTCTCAGCACCTTGTGGTTCCCAGAAAATCCAAATTCCTAGTCATCTATCAATTTTTCAGAGCTCTAACTGCTTTAACCAGAGGCATAGAGATACTCAAGTTCAGACAATTAGATGAAACGTTTGTCCATTTAGGTGTATCTTGCGCCTGGCCGGTACCTAAAAGTTAGGTATCTCCAACTACAGAGTAGATAAAAGCAAAGGAACAGTGATCAGATAACATTACATTAATACCATGAAGAGGAACTAGAAATGTTCTAATGCTGGACTTGACTTCCACATGTTACAGGTTGACTTCCAGCATGTTTAGTGCACAGTTAGCAAAACATGACACGTCAAAAAAACTCCGCTTCTCAAGCTTTGCCAGACTCATCTAAAACTAAGCTCGACTTGCATTTGGACCCAAGTTGGACATCTAGATTTAGGGGCCGTTTGTTTCGCGTAAAACTTCGTAATTCGTAAATGACTTACTACCCAGTTACAATTACGGCGTTTGTTTGGACCGTAATTCGTAAAAGACTTACGTAACTCAACTAACACTCACTTGCAACCCAGTTACCACTCACGTAAAGCCCAGTTACAGTTAATTTTGTGGTCATACAAATTTGTAATATTTTTTATATTAATATTAAAATTTTTTAATATTTAACTTTTTTAATATTTATTTGCAGTATTAAAACTTTTAAAATCACCAATAGTTAATTTGTGGTCAATTTTTTCACTTACGACTTATACATTACGACAACCAAACACCGTAAAGTACAATACACTTTCCCACCTTGCAATTTTATATTACCAACCAAACACCGTAAAATTTACATACATGTAACTCATTTACAATTGTAAAAGACTTTACCAATACAACTACGAATTACGGCCAGTTACGACAACCAAACAGACCCTTAGGGTATGAATGATATCATTCTTGTACCCTCATACCCACCTAATTTTACCAGCATCTATGCTCATTTCTGTGACACATGAGCCACACCTCCCACTAGGGGTGGCAGACGGGTCGCGACCCGCCAGACCCGACCCGAACCGACCCGGAGTTAGCGGGTCTGGGTTTGGGCTAATTGGGTTTGGGTCGTAATCGGGTCGACCTGTCTGACCCGATTATTAAATGGGTCGGGTCGACCCGAACCCGCTAGACCCGCTTGACCCGCCTGACCCAATTATTCTCTCTCCTCATCGACCTCCTCTCCTCGATCTCCTCCACCGCCTCCTCCCCTTCACCTAAATTAAATTGTCAATGATATCATTCTTGTACCCTCATACCCACCTAATTTTACCAGCATCTATGCTCATTTCTGTGACACATGAGCCACACCTCCCACTAGGGGTGGCAAACGGGTCGCGACCCGCCAGACCCGACCCGAACCGACCCGGAGTTAGCGGGTCTGAGTTTGGGCTAATTGGGTTTGGGTCGTAATCGGGTCGACCTGTCTGACCCGATTATTAAATGGGTCGGGTCGACCCGAACCCGCTAGACCCGCTTGACCCGCCTGACCCAATTATTCTCTCTCCTCATCGACCTCCTCTCCTCGATCTCCTCCACCGCCTCCTCCCCTTCACCTAAATTAAATTGTCAAAAATATGCGTGAGCCCAATTTCGAACCTGTGACCTCTAGTGTATGAGTTTAGTATGATGACCCACCATATCACCAAACAATTTAATAATATAATGTAAAGAAATTGTATTTAAGGCTCACTAATCGGGTCAAACGGGTCGGTCGGGTTGACCTGATTAAGTCTGGGTCGGGTCTGGGTCTAAATTTTTGACCCGTATAATAATCGGGTCAGGTCGACCCGACCCGATTATTATACGGGTCGAGCAGTAATTGGGTCGGGTCGACCCGACCCGACCCAATTGCCACCCCTACCTCCCACGCATTGCACCACTCGTGAATTTTACCAACCCTCAATCCCCAATTAGAAACGCTACAGATCTCATGGGTTCATAACCAGTGAGTACAACTCTTAAGATACCGTATTTTTTACGACTCTTGAGAGGTAAGGCTACGCCTAGCCCTAGTGTACTGAAACAAAAGTGGGAATATCTGTACGACTTCAATATGAGAAGAAAGTAATAGCAAATACACAAAGTTTCCACAAAAAAAAAGCAAATGCTACAAAAAATTACTAAGAATTTTTACTGTAAAATTGTCTGCTTCCATAAAAGGCATCCTTCCATTTCTGAATGACATAGTTATCATGCTATGAATAAGCATTGAGAAATTTAAATTTCATAAAACAGAAAATGCATGAGCAAAAAAATTTCTTCTGAAACAATAAGTAGACCATAACACGGTCAAAGCAGAAAAAGGTCACATGCAATGGATAAGTAGGACATTGAAGCTGCGGAGGCTTCTAAAATTTTAAGTTCCTTCTTTACAATCCAAGTGAAATTTGATGACAATTGGTGAAGGAGTGTAGTCATTTTTGCATGCACTGGTCAAGCATCAAGAATTAACTCATCCCTGCCTATTCTTTCAGTCAAACAAACTGATTCCATTCATATTCAAAGCAACCAAAAAAGACTAACAGACATCAAAATGGACCGCGGCAAAATCCAAAGCCATTTAAACTCAAACCTGATGAAAATAAAGGGCCGCGAAATGAGCATGAAAGAGCGTGGAATGGAATGTACAATGTGGTATTCTGCAAGTGTTGAACCTTCATTTAAGACACACAAGTTTTCTCCCGCAGAGGACATTCCTGGTTGCAACAAGAGATTCAGTCAGCTCTTTGTAAAGAAATAATGAGGTTTTAGTTTATGCATTATTATTTGTATTATTAGAGTTTTTATTGATGACTCTAGGCCCAACTACAGTATAACATATAAAATTAGCATAGGTGGGACCACAATCCTCATTCACAGAGGAAATAAAAAACCCATGAATTGCATAGAGAAAATATCAATCCAGCCCGTCCCGCCCCGCACGAGGAGAAAAAGAATAATAACATAAACCAAAAGAAAAAATACAATACAATACAATACAATACGAAAATTTCCCCACCCACCCTAATCTGCATAAGATTATGGATGAAGTCCCCTATCAGGGTTGTGGTGCACACAGATACCGGGAGTAGCTGACTGCCAGATACTGAACCACACGTGGATATAACCCCATCCAAACCACAGCACATCTTCCCTGCTGGGCCCAGCAAACTCTCATCCGGAAACAAGAAAAACCAGTCATAAAACCATCAGAACAGTCATCTTGAACTCCCCGTTTGGAAACCTACAAATCCCTCACCACCAGCTGTACTTGTCTAGCCAGATATCACAATAAAATCAGAAACCATCGGTGCTATGACAGCCGGATATGTCCGGTGCTATAAAGTGTTCACATATGCAAGACACTGTAAGTAGCTCTTTGTATAGAATTGTTCTTATTAAACTGTGACTTATTTAATGTTTAATAAAGACGATAATTGTTTCAAAGAAACTTGAGCATGGAGGCATATTGCAGAACCTCATGCACTACTATGCCACTCCATGCTAAGTTCTTGACTGGATGCAACAGACAATTCGCCAGGACATTTCTAGTTATTGTAGATGAGTTATTTATATTTAGTACCTCAATGATTAAAATGATCAATTAGTTAAATATTAATAGAAATTTACTGTCTCATATCCATTTTGTAAATGCAGAGAGGAAAGATTAATGTTTTGCGATATAAATAATAATTGGTGATATTAAATGGACAGAGAACAACATGGTTACACTAAAAAGGCTAAAATGTTAATAATCTGACCATCTTTTGGTAGTACTCTAGCTATTAAATTTTCCAACATAGACAATATGGAGACACAGAGATCCCAACTGGCTCAGCTTAATCCAGTATAGATAAACAAAAGGATTGGACTAGACAACTGCTGGAATCAAATAATCAATCAGCAACAGTGGAAACATTAAAAAACATAGAAAATGTCCTATATCTACATGTAAGAGCAAAATAAGAGTCAGATATTGAGGAAAATACTGTTAAATCAGAACACAATAGTACTACTACTAAACTATTGGCAGCTGAGATTATTCTGAAGTTGTATAACTTAATGGTCTAGCATATTCAATATAGCAATCAAGTATGATAAGAAGGCAAATCATAGTGTTTACAAGTAATATATTTAAGTGCTCTTAAGTTTAAAGAATAGGAAGAGAGTCACTTACAATACTGAACATCCACGCCGTGGCTTTTTCTTCTTTTCCTTTTGTTTTGATGGAGGTTGAATAACTACCTTGATTGCAGCATCAAAAACTGCCTTGACATTCTGCAAGTTAGGTAGACATACTACAATTGTATCAGTAAGAAATATTGCTGATTGAAAGCTACAGTGACCACAAATGAAACTGTACCAAATGAAAAAGGGTAAATTGCAGAAAAGCCCCATATACTATCGGGGATCTGACCCCCCCCCCCCCCCCCCCCCCCCCCACACACACACACACAGATCTTTCAAAATCGGCACTTTACTCCCCTGGACCAACACCGGTTATCTTTTCTGTCAAAGGGGGACACATAACCCGCTTAAACCGTCCTCAGCCTAATTAATCTGAACCTAATCTTAATCCCATCACCATTTCCGCCAATTAAATATGATCCCAACTTTTTTTGCTTTCTTATAAGAGATTTAAGAAGGCAACCCGAATTTTTAAAGATTAGATTAGGTGAGGATTAAGATTAATTAGACTTAATTAGGCTTGGGGATGGTTTAAGGGGGTTACATGCTTGTCGTGTGACCCCCTTTCAATGAAAACGTTGGCGGGTGTTAGTTTCAGGGGGTAGGTAAAGTACCAATTTTGAAAGATTAGGGGGGAAAATGCTGGTCCTTGATAGTATAGGAGGGTTTTCTACAATTTACGCCCAAAAAAAAGAACGAAAATCACCGAATGAAATTTTACCCTCCGAAGAAATACTTTCTAAGCCCTGAGCTATACTTTATGTTGGATTTTTTGAATTAAAATAAAAAGGAAAAGCTTTCATTTCAGATTTTATTTTACTAAGTCAACTTTGACCAAGTCTTAGAATCTAAATCGGTTGAGAAAATATCTCAACTGCTTGGATTTTCTGTTAGAGTGGTTACAACAATTGGGTTCTAAGTCTATAAATAGACGCTCACTCCAATAGCAACAGACACAACTCATTTTTCTTTTCTCATCTAAAAGAAAACCTGAAGACTACTCTTCGTGAGAATGACTTCAGTGTTTAAAAGAATTTTTCATCTTTATTTTCTGGGCAACTTCTTCATTTGAGTAGAGGTTCTGTCCACCGTCCTGGGCTGAGTGCTGGTGAATCCAGGGGATCCTTTACCGCTAGGGGACAATCCAGGGGATCCTTTACCGCTAGGGGACAAGGTCGATTCAACGTCTGGACAAGGAGACGGGCTTTGATCCTTTAGGGCAGCGACATCGCGACTGCATTCCCCAGGCTAGATTCTTTTGTTTATTTAATTATAATTATTGTTACATGCTAGTATAATTGTTGTTTTATCTTAATTTAATTTGTAAAGATATTGCATGTTTTAGAAAATTGTACAAAATTCCCAACAATCTAAAGGATCAAAATTATATATAGAGTGTCTTTTTCAATATTGTGTTTTATCGAGGTATTGGTGGTGGAGTTTGCTTGAATTTGACAAATGGTTGATTGGGCAATTCTAGAATAAAAATTATTAGAATGGATGAAATCCAATTGATTCTGCTTTATGAGACATGTAGAATTGTAGCGTTTAATCGATAGGTGGATGCATCTGAATGAGAAATTTATGTAATTGAGAAATTGTAAGTATATGGGGTTGGCCTATTGCTAATTTATCGCGGTCTTCACTGTTTGCTGAAATTGGTGTTTCAAGGAACAAATCCATGGGAGACCAATTAGAAGGTTACTGGATTTGAAATATGAACATTACAAACGTAAGTTGGTTTTCTTTGTTGAAGGGGAATGTGTATGAAATTTTATATCATTGTGTAAACATATACATTGTTACCTTTTTACAAATGATATACTTATGGGTATAGATGATAATTTGGGCCAAGTTTTGGGCTTTATTTGATTGGATGAAATTGGTAAGTGAATATGTGCATTAAATATCTGAAAAATGAAATTGATGTCAATGCGTGTTGTATCATGTTATATAACATAGTTTAGGAAGTAGTGGATTTTGATTTATTGTTTCTTTTGGGGAAAATGTTGGATTTGAGTTTCAACAAGAAAAATCCGAGCTCGGTACTTCATTTTTTTTGATGCTTCACCAAATGAATGAGATATGAAGTCACTTTATCAGTATTATCAACAATAATAATAATTCCTTCTGCAGTATATTCCACTTGTCATCTTAAGATTAGTTGGGATTTCCTCTAAGGAAAAGAAAAGGGGCGACTCTTTCTTTTTTATTATTATTATTATTATTTTTTAAAAGAGAGGAAGCGACTTTATAGTGTTTATCTCTTTGTCAAAATTCCATTTGCTGTTGACCATTTACAATCAATTTATACTGTATACGTTATGTGTTCGTGATTGGGCTTCCAGCTGGGATCAACAAGATGTAATAATGAAATTCAAGAGGACACCAGCTGTTTGAAGTATTGCCCGTAAGAGGTAACATAGCTGAAACTTGAAAGACATTGATTCTGTGGTTTATCTTTCTCCCCAGTTTTGTTTTCCTCATGCTTGCACATTGCTGTTCTATAGGACTCTTCGATTTTTTTTTTTTAAAAAATTTTTTATACAGCTATTTGTGGAGGTTCCTAATTATCAGCTTAGGTAGCCCTGTGAGGAAACAAGCTTGGTTCAAGGGGCTTAGACTGGAAAATATATGTATATTCCAATACAAAAAGTTCACTAATTGTTTTCTAGGGTCTTTAGCACCTAGGAATGTGAAGTTTTGTAAAATGAAATTCATCTATATCTGAAGTTGTGCACATTCTTTTGCTCTGTTAGGTTTTGATACTGCAACAGTTGTATAAAGAACTTAAATTGCTGAAAAATAAAATGGTCAAGATAGAAAGAATTGCATTTCAATAAGAACAAAGGACAATAGAGCTGCTCCAGTAAAGTTTTAAACAACAGTAAATAAAATGAACAAATTCATATACATTTGCAACCAACACCCTTCCTTATTTTAAAATTTATATATTTGCATTACACGTAGGCTTGCATGTTTTATCTTCAATTTACTGAATGAATAAATTCTGATACTTTATTTATTTGTTGCTTGTATTGGATAAAGACACATTGAACACTTCATCTAAGGAGTTGTCAACTTTTCTTATATATACATGTTAATTTTGTATTTAAATTGTATGCTATAATTAGTTCAAGTTCTTTTAAAATTTCTTGCTACTCTTGTATTGAATTCTAACTTACTCTGCTATATATCCAACTAAATTATATTGTTTTATAAATTGAAACTAAGTAAGATCCCCTACATCTTTTTTATTTTGCATACCCTAATTTAAAATCTACCAACATAAACCTGTATTCTGATATTTTAATATTATGAATATAGAAAACCTAGTAGAAATCTTCTTATCATTTTTTACAAATTTAGAGTACAACAATAATATTTGTATACTCTTAATGTAGCTGAAATAGGCACATGATTATGAGTATCTTTAGATCAATAAGATAATAAAATTAAAGAGTAAATCATTTCCTTTAAAGGGTTAATCATTTCCTCAAAATTTCATATAATTGGTGTTTAACAAAGGAAGGGTACTCAACGTGGTTTTGTAATTAAGGAACGCTAAGAGCGGAAAACCTCCCACCTGAGTTACGCCGACCTGGTCAATTAGACTGATAAAATTGAGGTCTTGACTAACCCAATATTCCAAAAATTTTATTAAATATATCATCAGCCTTTGTACACCATAACTTTAAAAATGATTGTTTAGGTTATAACCCTAATTTTATCACCATTTGGACATAACTAAATCTATCTAGAATTAGTCCTGATTATAAATTATGGTTGATTCGAGTTTTAACATTGAATCTAATGAAAATAATAATCAGATCATGATAAATTAGCTAGAATTGGAATCCTAGCAATGTAAAGGATGATGAATAGCCATGTGCGGTTTTGTTCCCAATCTAACTTTAATTGAGATCTAATAAAGCTAGATTGCCTAAATTTCTTGACTATTCTTTAGCATATAAATATAGACATATATACTTTAAATATTTGAATAGTCAAATACAATGTATATATGCTTTATCATAAACCATTATGGTATAATTTGTTCCTTTTGAAACTAAGGTTACAAAGAAAATTTTATAACTACCTTATAATTTCAAATTGGGATTCAAATTGGGGGAGACTCTGACAATTACCCAAAGACTTTATAGGTCTAATAAAAGATGTCAAGAGTCATAATAATGTGGCAATAAGGGTTAAATCTCTAACTGTCACAACTTGAAAATAAAGGCTGTTAAGCCAATTTTCTGGCCCTAGAAAATATAAAGTCATTCTGATTAAGGGTCTTTCTAGGAGTATATTCCTAGTTTCATCGAGGGAGATGGGGTTAAGCCCATAGTAGAGTTCACCGACAGCGGGAACCCAACCTAGTTGATTGGGAGCTGGTTCTATGAAAGAGGTTCAATGTGGTAGTAACAAGCTGGACTGGTGAAACTCGTGTGGAGCATCAACTCGGATATATTTATATCCTATATGTAGCGTTGTAGCTACTACCCCTTCTCTATGGTGAGATGCTCTTATGATACAGCTAGGTAAGGATGAGTTTAACTCTTAATAAGTCCAAAACATGTAGTGTGGAGGGTATACTATCCAGCTGTAGTACCCTTGGAGGACTTACCTACGTGAGAGGAACCGTGATGGCCACGGTTGGGGGGGCAGGGCTGACCCTAGAAACTCTCATGAGTCGGTTATTGTGAGTATGACCTTTAACGCTCAACCCGCTCGCTCAATAGATGAAGACTTACTGTGTGTGTATTCTATCAATATCTGGTAAAAGAGGCTAGTTCCAGGCGTAGTCCACTATGTCTCTCAGATGGCGATGAATTCACTAAGGAAGGTTCCAGGTGAAGTCCACCTGTCCCGAATTCACAGTATGATGTTGCCAAAATTTTATTCGTGTTTTATGATTTGATTGTTATTGATTTGTTTTATTATGTCTTCCCTGAAACTCAAGCTTTTGGGGGGGAACTGTTGGATTTTTTGAATTAAAATAAAAAGGAAAAGCTTTCATTTCAGATTTTATTTTACTAAGTCAACTTTGACCAAGTCTTAGAATCTAAATCGGTTGAGAAAATATCTCAACTGCTTGGATTTTCTGTTAGAGTGGTTACAACAATTGGGTTCTAAGTCTATAAATAGACCCTCACTCCAATAGCAACAGACACAACTCATTTTTTTTCTCATCTTAAAAGAAAACCTGAAGACTACTCTTCGTGAGAATGGCTTCAGTGTTTAAAAGAATTTTTCATCTTTATTTTTCTGGGCAACTTCTTCATTTGAGCAGAGGCTCTGTCCACCGTCCTGGGCTGAGTGCTGGTGAATCCGGGGGATCCTTTACTGCTAGGGGACAAGGTCGATTCAACGTCTGGACAAGGAGACGGGCTTTGATCCTTTAGGGCAGCGACATCGCGACTGCATTCCCCAAGCCAGATTCTTTTGTTTTATTTAATTATAATTATTGTTACATGCTAGTATAATTGTTGTTTTAACTTAATTTAATTTGTAAAGATATTGCATGTTTTAGAAAATAGTACAAAATTCCCAACACTTTATGATCCAACAAAGCATATCTTTTCTCAAAATGTGTAGTAAGATCTTTTAGCACTTTGTCACATACTAGAAGAAATCAGACCCACCTGCTGAGTTTTTGAACTGCATTCTATATAATACGCAGCACCAATCTGCTTGCGTAGTTCCTCTCCCTGGCATAACCATGAAAGATAATAAGGATAAACTATTCACCTCATTGCAGTAGACACAGCATACAAAGGCTACTTAACATGGAGTAGGTATTTTACCTGGACAGTAGTAACAGGCACCAAGCCAGGATGGTCTGACAAATAGTGCTTATCTTCACGAAGATCTGCAAATTGCACGATATTATTAGCCACAGTTCAACAAAATAGAACAAAATAATGCATATGATATCCATGTGAAGCATGTGTTAGACATCATGGAATATCATAGATGCAACCACACACACACACACACCCACACACACACACACACACACACACAAAACTCAAATATCTCCCACAACCTGTGGAAACATATAGAAGCATTCCATTATTAGGCTGTTGCTGGTTTTGTTAACATGTTAGTCTTCCTTATTAGTTTCTGCTCTCTGAATCTCCTGTGGTGCATTAAGTCATGCACACTTGAGGGAGATCAAAAATCTGATTCACAGGGCTATTAAAGAACAATCTAAGATCTGAAATAATTGGTCTTTAATCTCCAATAGAGGAGATAGATTCCTTCACACTCATTTGATTAAATTAACATGAGAAAATGGGAAGATATAATGACTAATCCATATATATATATATATAAAAAAAAGGAAAGAAATTTAAGAGAGGAAGTGGGCAAGAGAAACATGGGAATCAGACTCAGGGCAAATGACTTACAAGGAAGTCCCAACTATAGAACAATTGAATCACCTTGGTGGTCAGTAAATGTATATCCACCATGTAATATCCTAATATTCTCTCTCTCTCTCTCTCTCAAACACACACACACACACACACACACACACACACACACACACAAATTCCTTCGTTTCCTTTTCTTTTCTCTTTTCATTTTCCCTAGTCCATTGAGCCCAGCCCAGCCCAGCCATGTCACTTTACAAAACAAAGAAAAAATTGAATTAATAACAAAGCCCAACCTATCAAGCCCATCTCTCGTATATATACTCTCTTCTCTCTCCCTCACACACACACAACCTTAACCCAAATCACCCGCAGCCCACCTCCCCATCTTCATCTCCTCTTCCCCTCTCTCCTCCTCCACCACGGCATGCACCACTGCCCTCGTCTCCGGGAGCCTCTCCACCGCCCCTCTGCGTGCAAGCCTGAGCACCACCTCTTCTCTTTACCTTCTTTCTCTCTCTACTCCATGTAAACTCAACCGCCGCGAGCTCCTCCCCATCGCTACCATCTCCCAAAACCATTTGCATCCTCTCATATCTCCGCCAACTGCCCCTTCTTCCTTCTCTCCCTTCTCCCTGCTTCTCCGCGCGCGAGCCCTCGCCTGCTCCCCTTGCCGCGGCACTGCCACCGCCACCTCGCGCTGCCAGCCGCCTGCAGCGTGGCCTGCCCTCTGTCACCAGAGCCTCCTCCTCCTTTGCTATCAGCCAACCTCTTCTCTTCCTCTGCTGCAACCGCTGCAAACCCTCACTCTGCTCTCGCCATCCTCGCTAGATCTCGTTGTTGCCACCCCATCTCTCTGCAATCTAGCGTGCGAAGCGTCAATCTCCACCTCCTCCCCTCACATGCAGCCTCTGTCGCGACGCACCCTGCTCTCCCTCATGTTCCCTCGGCATGTGCCACCATGCCCACACCACACACACTCTATATTTCTCTTTCTTTCTGAGTTTTCCACAACCCGACCCGGTAACCCATACAACTCGATCCGCAACCCATCCTCTCTCCTCTTTTTGACCTGCCATGGAAACCCAACTCGTTCTAGCTTCAAAACCCGACCCGATTTCCCTCTCCTCGAACCTGATAGCAGCCCACCAACATCGTCTTTTTTCACCACCACCAACAATACACCGCGGACAGCAACAAAGCAAGCAATGGGAGGTTCACGTACGATTATGACTCAGAGGACAACTCGGATCAAGATAGTAAGTCCTGGTCTGTGACTATGAGCAATGTGAGTGTTTCACCCCTCTTTAAATAATAATATATGTTTTATTGTAGTAATTTAGTGTATTGAGTAAATTATTTATTAAATATTTAATTAGTCACATCGTTCATCTAAATTATTTAGGGTAAATGTTTTATCCCTTTTCAATAAATTATCTGTGAGTATTTTATTCTTTAAATACATTATGATTTACAAGATTTTCTTGCAAAATATTTATAATATGAAACAGTGAGTGTTTTCTTTTTAACTCTATTTAAATAAATTATGCTTATTGTGTTTAATAAAATCATTTATTTCTTTAACGTAGGTGTTTTATCTTTTCAATATATTATGCAAATTGTAAAATACCTGAATTAAGACATTAGTGAGTTTTTATATTTTTAAATTAATTATTATTTACTCAAATAATTTTGGTCATTCATTTAATGTTTACCTATTTAAATTACTCAATAAATTTTCCAACATTATGAAAATTGTAAATTTTCATAATTTAAATTTGTGCAAATATTTTGGCTTGAATTATCAGTTTGTGTCTGCATCAGATTGTGCGAAAATATTTTAAGTGAATGATTGCAAATTTCAGAAAATTAAATTGTTTAGGATTGTTAATTAATTGTTCTTTAGAAGAATGTTTAAACATAATTATAAATAGTGAAAATTTTAAAAAAAGTCATATTTCAAATTTTGAATATTATAGTGAGTGTTTTATCTCTTTAAACAAATTATGTTCTATTGTAGTAATTTAAATTATTTTATAACTTATTTATCTAGTGTTTAATTAATTAAATTGTTTATCAAATTTTCTAGCATACAAAAGTATTTAGAAAATAGTAAAGTTTCATGATTTAATTTATTGTACAAATGATTGCCCTGAGCTATTCATTTTGTGTTTGCCTTATTATAAATATTTTAAGTAAATAATTATTAACCTCTGAATATTATATTGCTTGTTAGTAACTTTATAGAATTATGTAAATTACCAAACTTGCAATATTTAATGTTGCATAAATTAATTAGTATCTTTTCTGAATTATTCAGATTGTGTCTGCATTTCCCAATGTGAATATTATTGGAAATAATTATTAACTTTTAGAAATTGAATGGGTTAAATTATTGATCTTTTGATTTTTAAGAAAAATATTTTAAAATGATTATAATTAGTGAAAAAAATTCAGAAAATTAAATGATGGATTTGGATCATATATAGTGACATCTATTGTACGATTTGACATATTATGTGTGATTAATCATGTTATTGATTATAAACTATGTCAACTAATTTACTAAAAAAGCTCATGTTACATGATATGCAAACTCAGCAATTGAAAATTTAATATTTTGGACGGGTGAAAATTCACAAAAATCAACATATCCTATACTTTTCATCATGGCACGTGATTTACTGATCCTCCTGCGTCTACAGTAGTTACAGAATCTGCTTAACTACAGGTGGACGAGTGTTGACTCATACGAGGAACCATCTGTCGTCAGAAACCATCGAGATGAACATATGCGGGAAAGATTGGCTGAGATGAGCATATGTGAAAAAATTGGCTGAATGCGAAGACGATAAGCCAAAATAAATCACTAGAAGAAATTATTGAAAACTCTCTAGAAAATGAATGAAGAAATGAAGATCTATATACTTCATTTGTATTTGTATTTGAATCAATTTATATTTTATTTTTAATCTATATACTTCATTTGTATTTGTATCAATTTATACTTCATTTTTAATTTATATATTTCATTTGTATTTGTAGCAATTTATCCAAATTATTGTATTATTGATAAAAAAAAATTACATTTGCATTTCACAACTTGTAGCAATTTTGTCAAAATTTGTGAAATTGTTTTATTAATTTTTTTGGGATTTTAAACATTTTTAAAAAATACACTTTAAAACCATTTTTTTATTTTAAAAATATTTTGAAATTGACCGGGCCTGTCCGGGTCTGGCCCGGCCAGCCCTGGTGGTCAACATGCCGTGCTCGAGTCCCTCAAAGGGGGCCCGGGCCGCGCCGCCGTTATTTGCGAGCGGGTCCGGGCTTGGCCCGGCCCAATCCTTGACCCGCCAGGAGCGGACCGGGCGAAACCCGGCCCATTTTGCACCCCTATGTTTAGAGTTTGAAAAAATGATCAGCAATATTTTAGATTATGAATTGCATGTCAAACAAAATGACACTGAAGTGCAGAGTAACTTCATTCATCATTTCATATGAAGACGACAACATATATTGCAGCTTCATATTTATGCAATATCTCCATTAGTTATCATGCTCAGAGCCCCAAATTAATTAAATAACAGAATAGCCCACTGGTAAGCCTTTTTTGCTTGGCTTGCGACAAGAACCTGTTGTTTACTCCACATAATCAAATTATCTCCAACTAGCAAACAATTGCTTCTAGTATTTTTTTCATATAACAGAGAGAATCACCATCAGGTTAAAGTTCCACGTTATTCATTCAACTGCAGATGTAAAAGCTAATTAGACATACTCGAAGTTGGTGTCAGATTTGAGAGATGTTTGTATTGCTAGGAGGTTGATTGCCTTGGCTCCTGCATGAGAGGCATCACTAAATCTTCTAGGACAAAGTGTTCTCTCCTAAACCACCCAAAGGCTGGGATTCCTTAATGGAATCCTTGATCTCAATTTATTTTATTAATCTTCCAAAAAAATTTATTTTATTAATTATCACTTGCTGGTTGTTTATGTTATTCCATAGAAGAGATAAAAAGAAAAAAGAAATAACACAAATTCTTTTTATTCAGGTTGTTCCAACATTTTAACAAACATGAGAAAAACATCCTTTATCCATGGGGATGGCTGCTTTTATACCATGTTATTTACACTGTTATTAATGTTGAAAGGCATTTAATGGTGCAACTGTGATCAGGAACAGCTTCCCATGATGTAGTTCAAACAGCCCCCATTCCATTGCTCTTGCCACCTACGGCAAGCTAATGCAGCAAAGACAGTGGGCTTTAGACAATATCCCCGTGAGAAGCAATTAGAATGTAACTGCACTCGGTCTTCCATTTAAAAAAAAAAAGGACCGTCACAGCATGGGTGGATGTACAGTTGTTACTGAACAAGGACAAAAACTGTTTACTGGCATAAGTCAATGATACGTTCAAATCTCTCTGGACTATCTTGGGCAGATTCTCCCAAATGCTTCAGATTCAGTAACATAAATTGATTTAAACAAGAATTGCAGTATTGCGAGAAGATGAGGTGTTTCTAATTAGACAAATGAAATTTTCACTGAATAAGTCAAAACTTACACTAGCAAAATAACTCTGTGCACAGGGATAACACTGCTGAAGCAGATCAAACCATAACATAACACCCAGTTTAATTTGGTAACTTCTAAAATAAAGATGTCATAAAAGAAGATCAAGTATTCCGAAAAGAGAAAATGCATTAGTTTAAACAAAATAAGGCATATGACCCATCAGAACATCCCCCAAACTTGTACACACTTCATCTTGCACAGCAAACACAAAGCCTTCATGATGTAAAACGGTGGGTGTGTGTTATGTAGGAAATCAGTGATATGATCAAATTCGCAATGTTTCACCAAATACAAAGATCTTCGGCAGGAAAGCAATGAAAAACTAACAATGTCAAACAAATAAATTTTACAAAGTATTACATGCTAGTTTTGAACATTTCTAATCTCAGTAAGATCTAATAACAATAGCTATCATGCATGACAAGTTCTATTATCAATATCAATGATAATCGATCAAAGTAATTGCAGAGTCACACATCTCACCATATAATGAACAACATAAGATAAAAATAATACTATAGAGATGAGTTAACTGATGTATAGTTCAACTAATAAGTAGTATGCTTTGAAATAAACTTACAGATCAAGAACTCGTCGTCATACTCCAAGGGAAAACTGAGAAGAACGTTTTAGGTTACCCGTAGCCGCTGCTATTGCTGGAATTTTGTTACTGCTGCTTCTGCTCTGCTGCTGCTGGTTGCTGCTGCTGCGTACTGCTACTGCTGCTGCTCCTGCTCCTGCTGGTAGCCGCTGCTGTTGTTGGAATTTTGTTACTGTTGCTTCTGCTCTGTTGCTGGTGGTGGTGGTGGTTGCTGCTACTGCTGCGTATTACTGTTGCTGGTTGCTGCTGCTTCTGCTCCTGCTGCTGTTGCTGCTGCTGCAGCTTGCTACCGCTGCTCCTGTTGTTGGCTGCTACTGCTGCGCTTGTTGCTGCTGTTCCTGCTACTGTTGTTGCTAGTCTGCTGCGTCTGTTGTTGCTGTTGTTGATTACTTTTGGTGTTGGGAGGAGGGGATGTTGGGAGAAAAAGAAGAAACTAAAGAGAAGCAGGAGAAGAGGGAGAGGAGCTACATATGCAAGGGGTTAAACTTTAGCTTAAAACATTCAGGTCCAGAGGAGAGAAGGGAGAGAGGAGAAAGGGGAGAGGCATTGGTAGGGAGGAAACCACTGGATTTCAGTTCATTCATTCATTCTTGTTCACAAAGGAGTAGAGAGAAGAAGGAAGAATGCAAAGAGAAGGCAACAAGGTTAGAAGGCAAAGAGTGTTCATTATCATCCATCATCTCCAAACAAGTACACAACCATGCCTCATATAGGCTAGAAGTTACAATTACCACACAACTACTCATAACTTCCTACTATATTACACACTTATAACTACACCACTACTACACATGATGGTCATAACTACCACCACTACACAACTGAAATACATGCAAATACAAAAAAAAATACAATTAAATACAGTAAAAAATACACTGAAATACAAATAAAAGTTAAGGCTCAAATGTTCTCATCAATTCTCTCCAGATGGGAGAGAACTCGACACTGTCGAGTCAACTGTAGAGCTGCTCACTTGTTGCTATAAGTTTATTTCTTACACCTTAGATTACTAGTCAAGCTGTATCGTAAATTCATCATCTAAAATGTTATCAATTTTCTCTGCTGTATAGAATGAATATCTGAAAGTGAAAAAGTGAAGGACTCTCAAAAATTGGCTCAGGATAAGGCTCATCACCCAGTGAATTTTTTATGGATAATCAAAACGTTGTAAACCACTTAGTCTTCAATATTGAAAATAGAACTGATGCCAAATCTATAACATAAATATTGTAATTTAAATTCTTTTAAGATTTTAAAAAAGTCCAGCACTACGGGCATGCAAATCTTTAATAGTTTCCTAGAGAAACCATTTCAGACGAATCCAAGCCATCACAAAATTGTCAACACTAAAAATTTTAAATTTTTTTCCTGATGTCAGACCATAACTTATAGTTAGTGTTACTTGTTCAAATGTATCACTGATTTCCCTTGTGTAGAACTTGCATGTGTGTGACAAAATATGATGCAGAATCAGATGTTTAGACCTAAAATGCAGACTCAGAAACTCTAAAATGAAGTGCAGTAGAGAACTTAACTTAGTGTCTATCATTGCTAAAGAATCTTCCCAAAAGATAGCCAGTGAACTTTGACTCTCTATTGGTTATTAAAGTTTTAGGCACTTGGTTCAGTGGTCATCAATATACACGACCTCGATCAAAGGGGTTTATCAAGCGAATCATCCTAATTGTGTGTGACAATTTACCTGTTATTTGAACGACGTCAAGTGAGATCCTAATAGGTAAAGTTTGAAAGAAAGCACATCTAGGTTCAACTGTAATGACAGAAAAGTTTATGATATGTAGAACATTAATTTCTTTCATAACGGTACCCTTCAAATCTTTGGCTATATATTGACCATAGATGGTAAAATCCCTGATCTGTCCTACATTCTTTGTCACTATATAGTTTCAAAAGTTGTCCTCATAGACATGGATATTTATTGGGATAAGGAATTGTGCTTTGCCCTCTAGTAAAAACTCATCAACTTACTTTTCAAATTCAGTTTTCTCGGTAAGATTCAACCTAAGGTGTGGCCAGTGTTTTAAATGTCGGCCGATATTTCGTTTTCAAGCCCTCGCTGCTACGACATCCTCATCCGCATTTGAAATGGCGTTTTGGAAATGTCGACCGACATTTTGGGAAAAATCCGGTATGTCGGCCGACATTTCGGGAAAAATCAAATATTTGATTGGTCTTAGAGTTGGGAGCAATTGGGAAATTTTTACAATGGATTAGTGAATGTATACAAAATATTAAGTTAAATATACCTATCCTAAACATATTTATGTAGTTTTGCATTAGTTGTGTATGTATTACCTTTATAAGAATTTTAAAATTACATTATTTAAGACATCTAGGATATATATTTGTTATCCGTCATGATGTCTGAAATTTACTAGATGGCCCCGAAATATCTCCGAAATTCAAAATCCGACATCTGATTACGACATCCGACATTTCCCCGATATCCGACATTTAAAACACTGGGTGTGGCAAGTCGGGAAGGCTAACCTCTGGTGTTAAGTCAACAACATGTTGGATATCATGTGTTGGTGGTACCTTGTGCAGGAGGTCTTCAGACAAGACATCTCAAACTCCATAGTTACAGGGGTGACTTCGGAGAGAAACATAGTATTGTCTTCAGGAAAGACATCAATAAACTTTGTAGGCACTAGGATCACCTCGAGTGGACTCGAAGTACTAGATTTCTCAATGTCATCACCTTGAATTTCTTCGTCAGAGACAGTTTTCTAGTTCTTCCACTTGGTAAATGAATTTTTCAGAGTCAGCTGACTCTGTTATAGACAGTTTATCTGTGACAACTATGAATGGGCTCGATGTCGACAGTAGAGGAGGAAGGTGCTGACGACTAGGGCAGATAACGACACTAGAAGTTGACAGTAAAGGAGGAAGGGACTCTGAATTTGTAACAGATGGTTCTTTAACTTTAGTTACTATAACTGGCCTTGAACAGTTGACCATAACGTGCTCATAACCTGATACTTGTTACCCTGAATTGTAGGATGATAAGAGGTGAAATTCATTACCTGATCTAACCTAATTATGCAACTCAAAATTTCATTTAGCCTTTGGAGGATTTTGGAGTTGGTGTCCATATTAGCAGTTTGGGATTCACTAGCCATTTTTTTATTCTTTATATATAATATATATATTTTTATGTAAAAGAAAGAAAAAGAAAGCAACAATTTTCTTTTTTTCTAGAAAATGCCTAAAGAAAAGATTTTTTTAACCTAATGCATAGTGTTCCTGTCTAAACCTTATGCTCTGATACCAAATTGATATGAAACGGTGGGTGTGCGTCATGTAAGAAATCAGTGATATGATCAAACTCGCAACGTTTCACCAAATACAAATATCTTCAGCAGGAAAGTAATGAAAAACTAACAATGTCAAACAAATAGATTTTAGAAAGTATTGCATGCTAGCTTTGAACATTTCTAAACTTAGTAAGATCTAATTACAATAGCTATATCATGCATGATAAGTTCTATTATCAATATCAATGATAAGCAATTAAAGGAATTGCAGAGTCACACATCTCACCATATAGTGGACAACATGAGATAAAGATAATATTTTAGAGATGAGTTAACTGATGTATAGTTCAATTAATAAGTAGAATGCTTTGAAATAAACTTACAGACTAAGAACTCGTCATCATACTCCAAGGGAAAACTGAGAAGCACGTTTTAGGTACCCATAGCCGCTGTTGTTGCTTGAATTTTGTTGTTGCTGCTTATGCTCTGCTGCTAGTCTGTTACTGCTTGTGCTGGTGGTTGTTGCTGCTGGTGGTTGCTGCTGCTAGTTGCTGCTGCTGGTAGCCGCTGTTGTTGCTGGAATTTTGTTGTTGTTGCTTCTGCTCTGCTGCTAGTCTGCTGCTGCTGGTGGTGGTTGTTGCTGCTGCGTACTGCTGCTGCTGCTCCTGCTGCTGCTGGCTGCTCCTCCTCCTCCTGCTGGCTGCCGATGCTGCAGCCTGCTGCAGCTTGCTACTGCTGTTCCTGCTGTTAGCTGCTACTGTTGCAGCTTGCTGCTGCTGTTCCTGCTACTGTTGTTGCTGGTCTGTTGCGCCTGTTGTTGCTGCTGTTGATTACTTTTGCTGTTGGGAGGAGGGGATGTTAAGAGAAAAAGAAGAAACTAAAGAGAAGCAGGAGAAGAGGGAGAGGAGCTACATACGCAAGGGGGTAAACTTTAGCTTAAAACATTCAGTCCAGAGGAGAGAAGGGAGAGAGGAGAAAGGGGAGAGGCATTGGTACGGAGAAAGCCACTGGATTTCAGTTCATTCATTCTTGTTCACAAAGGAGTAGAGAGAAGGGAAGAATGCAAAGAGAAGGCAACAAGGTTAGAAGGCAAAGAGTGTTCATTATCATCCATCATCTCCAAACAAGTACACACCATGCCTCATATAGGCTATAAGTTACAACTAACACACAACTACCCATAACTTCCCACTACATTACACACTCGTAACTACACCACTACTACACATGATGGCCATAACTACCACCACTACACAACTAAAAAACATGCAAATATAAAAGAAAATACAAGTAAATATAGTAAAAAAATACACTGAAATACAAATAAAAATTAAGGCTCAGATGTTCTCATCACTTCATTTCCAACAAACCTGCATACTATAACACAAACAACTTCTACACTTCACTTTGCCCCCACTCAGTAAACTAGTTTTGAGAAGTATATGCACGAAATTTCTCATGAAGTACAATGTAATGTGTGAGAACTAGTCGTAGAGGTTTTTTAGTGCCCTGGTTCATAACCTAAGCATAAACCACACACCATTCTGCCAGATTGCATTCAAACTTGCACATGGACAATTTGAATTTTCATAAAACTTCAATTGTTAATAAAAAATATTTTTATATTTTAAAAAGTAGTTGTCAAAGAAAAGGAAATAGTTTCCATTATCAATTCTTGGTTTAAAAGAGAACATGGTTCCCACGACCTAGGCGTTGGATGCAAATGGGTAAAAATGACCAAGCTTTAGACTGAATACTTAAAATAAGCTTGATGCATGTTAGAAAGCGACTAGGTAGCCAGATATGGATATGGAACATGAAGACTATATAACAGGTACACAAAGACACTCAGTCCTAAAACGAACCATGATTCATAGTTGAGCACAAAGGGCAGGATGATTGAAATGTGTTCGTGCATGTGCCTCGGTAGTAAATAAGACTAGATATTGCATGCATCAAAGTCACTCAAATAGAAACATATACCACCAATATATCGTTATCATGAAAATGAAGTACTGTTTTGTGACAGCTTGACCACGATACAAGTACATATGATGTCCATCAATACTTAGTACATTTGAAGGACTTTTAAATAGGCAACAGGGCTCGACATTCAGTTAATCTTCCCACAATGAGCGTAATATATCTCTTTTCATAATTGAAACAAATCCTAAGTTAATACTTAATAGAAATATTACTTTGATATGTGTGTTTGTAGACAACAAGATTTTTAACAGGAAAGGCGAAAGAAAAACAATTACCAATGTATAAAATTTATTGCAAATAATCGTCATGAAGCACTCAGGCACCAAAAAGAAGTGTCAACAAGTGTCCATAACTAAAAATATGACAGAAAATTAACATAATCAAGAAATATTTGATAACTGCCCAAGGAGTTTCCGACAAGGACTATGTTGGAATCGTGTTTGATACGAGCATGACTTTATAACAGAGTAGCATGCCTCAGAAAGTAGACAAAGGAGGTCGCAAGCCTCACTAGACAATTCCCTACGTCATATACTGCATCCGATGGTCATGATCAGGATAGCCAAGCAACAAGTGGTATTATGGTGGTGAATTGTATATAGCAGCTCATATTATATGGTCCTAATTTATTTTAAGACAAGTGCCGGCACATTCTGCAGGATTTGTTTCCAGCTATCCAAACTTCATAGGCCATTCACTAATTTGAAGCTAAAATTAAGCATGATTGTACAAGATGTCCTTGAAAGTTGGTTTCTTAATTGGATCTAGGAAGGAGCATAATTTTTGCATATAAGGGTGTCTGAAAAGAACACAATGCATCGTAACTGAATACTTGCCATGGTCAAGACTCAAGATCATAGTTTAACATCTCACAAACAATCAAGTACTCTGTCTGTTATTTGCATCTGTCAGCTAGTGATGGTTAAAGAGTTCGTCTTTGAATTTGTATAACATCTGAAAAAGATAAATGTCAGATGGACTGATATATGTGGTTGTGCCCAATATCTTGAGGTCACTATCCTCTCGGGTTAAAGGATAAAGTGCATTGTAAATTTAATTGAATAATTTCCATGGTCAAGATTGTGCATTAGTAATTCACATCAGTTGATTAACCAGTTGGTCATTTGCATCCTGTGGTGGTAGTTAAGAAGCATCTGTGGACTTGGAAGACATCCAAAAAGACAATGTCATTGTGATGGATTGATAGACGTGCTTGCATCCAATACCTTGAGGTTATTAACCTTAAATATGGTCTCAGTAGATTATCAAGGCATCAATAGAGAGCTTAAATGTCAAGCATGGAGTGGCGTACAATGATGCACAGCAGGGTGCAAATATTTAATTTGGTGCTCAAGTTACGTCAAAAAAGCACTGGCACATATAATCGCTAGTGTTTGTTTTGCTCCAATAGGATTTAAGCCTAAACGAGAACACGACTCAGAGGTTTCCGTCGGAAAGGTGGTTTCAACATTGGAGGTAAGGTAGAGGCACATTTAGGCTATGAAAGTTATTGACCTTTGTGTTAAAGATCATTAATGCATTATCAAGGTGAAGCATGGAGTGGCATACGATGATGCAATTCAGGTTGCAAATGTGTAATTTAAGTTACTTCAAACAAGCATCGGCACATTGCGCTTAAAATTAGTCACTTTTTCTAGCTCCAAAAGTGTTTAAGCTTAATAAAGAGCATGATTGAAGAGTAGTCTAAAAGGTGGTTTCAATGCTGGAGGTAATCTTCAAGGGCATAGTTAGTCTATGAAAGAGCTAACTAGAAGAAAAGAATTCATGTAGTCAACCCCAAAAGTTTGCAGGAGGGTCGTTTTTGTTCTTGTTGTTAGTTTACGAGGGAATTATTGACACAGTTCGTTGTACTTCTAAGTTGTTTGGATTGAAAGGATACTTGGTGGAGATTCATTGAGTTTGTGTGTTACATCTCCTTGAGCACTTTGTGCTCATTATGTTCATTGTTAGTATTCTTCTTTGTCTCAAAATTATACAAAACACATTATCACGGAATGATGTTGAAGTGCACTATCAGACAGAACCCCATCGAAATATAACAAACTCAAGGAAAGTTATGTATGCAAGCATTCACTCTCCTGCTCACTATGTACTAAGTGCAGGGATAATGTTAAGGTTAATTGAGTGCGTACTTTGCCAACAACTTTCTTAGATGGTTAGGGAAGAATTATCTCTTAAAGTTCCAAATCTAAGTGATCAAATAGGCAAATGGGCAACAAATAGCAAGCTACAGGAACAATTTGAACAAATTTCAGCATATTCACTAACAAGTGTTGAGATTGAACAGAACTTTGAACACTTTAGTAGGAAACACAAGCATTGCCTACTTGTATTCAATATAAACATGAACATGGAATAAACCTATCATTTTGTAACAAGAAATAACTAGTCTGCAGGTAATTAAGGTCCCTTTTGGACTTATTTTCTAAGAAAGCAGAACCTTACGAGAATGTAACCCTAAACAACTTACCAAGCCAGAACAAAATTCATGCCGCAATGATTATCTGCTCTAAGATGTACATGCTCACTTACCCAATTTAGTACCAGCAAGCACCACGGGCACTCCGGGGGCAAAATGCTGAAGCTCTGGAATCCACTACATATTATCGGCCAACCAAATCATCACCACCCAGTTACCATAAATAAAATGCCATGAATCCATAACAATCAATGTCTACCTTTTTAAGCACATTTTCGTAACTCGCCCTGCTAACCAAAGAGAAGGCCAGCACAAATACATCCGCCCCGCGATAGCTCAGCGGCCTCAACCTATTATAATCCTCTTGCCCTAAAACATAAATAAATTCCGCCAACAGGATCAATATAGATTCTTGTACTCCCAAAGAGGCAAGTGATACTCAAAATCCCTAATTGCTCAAAAAAAAAAAAATTACCAGCAGTGTCCCAAAGACCCAAATTCACAGTAGTTCCTTCCGCAACCACATTCGCGCTGAAGTTATCAAACACAGTGGGGATATAATCCTAAAAACAGCAAATAAACAGAATCAGATTTAATGACAAAAACTTCCAAAAATAGGAAAAAAAAAGAAAAAGAAAAACCCAGAAAAGTTTTTACAGTGGGGAATTTGTTGCTTGTGTAGCAGATAAGCATGCAAGTTTTCCCAACTGCACCGTCGCCAACAGTGACACATTTGATGAACCTGGAAGCGCTTGATGACATTGCGCTCTCTCTCTCTCTCTCTCTCTCTCTCTCTGTGTGTGTGTGTGTGTGTGTGTGTGTGAAGAAAGGCGGAAGAGACAGAGAGAAAAGTTCAGTGAGAGAAAGGGGAGAAAAGGTTTGAGGTGGGTTTTGCTTTATTGGTTAAATAATTAAAAAGAACAGCGTCAGCTCACATGATTCTCGTTCTCTGTTCATGGTTGGCAAAAAGAGATGATTGGTTTTTGCCCCTCTCCTGCTCTCTCCTCCTCTCTCTCTCTCTCTCTCTAATAATACGGTGAAGTAAAGCAAAGAAAGAGAGCTCGGGAGTTGGGTGGGTTCCTCTATCCTTTTGGGAAAGGGCGAGTGTGAGACCCGCGGGTGGCTTACAATGCAAGCGGACATAGTATAATAAATATTTTAATCTCTTTTTAAATATTTTTTTTTCTAATTAATTCATCAATACCGAGATCGAACCGAGAATTATTAGGGAGCAAGTTCAAGATCAGCTCGGTAACTAACATCAGAGAATGAAATATTAACACACGAGAGGGATTGAAACCTATCAAGGAGAAACCGCGAGGACTAATTTCTTCTTAAATGCTTCACACTCGTTTTCTTGAGTTTGAAGAATCCTTTCTTTTGGAATGGAAGATGTACCCGCTGGCTTTTTGTTAATAAATTCATGTCCCCCATTTTGAGGGGGAGACTGTAACCATGTTCAGGTCCTATGATATTTGTTTCTAATAGATAGGCTCGCTTTCTAGAATCCAGGTTATTATTACCCACTGCTTATAGATGGTTGTGTTTATTTTTGTACTATAAAATTAAGGACGTGTGTAATGGGCAAAAGTATAATCTTTATTTTCTAGTACATACCTACCAAAGCCTTACTTTAAATTTGTGTAACCTAATTTAAAAATTTTATCATTATAAATCAAGTTTTGATCACATGTATAGTGTTGGACTTGTTGGCTTTATTAAAATTGAATCACGATCATCTCAGTATATGAGCGCCGCGCGTATGTGTGTGTATATACACACATGAGGAATATATATCTAAGTTGTCATCTGAGAAAATTCTCTTAGATGGCAGCTCAAAACTCCAACATCTCGATATTTTTTTCACGATCTGATCGCATAATATGATTTTTATGTACTAAGATGTGTACTTATAAAAAATCATGTGATTTGAGATTTCTTTGATCAGTATAAAATGGTTAAAAATTAACGATTTTTCAACAATACAACAAATGCAACTATGTAATTTATGATCCAACGAATTCTAAATCACATGATTTTTTATAAGTACAATGTTGATACATAAATATCATATTATGTGGTCGGATCATAAAAAAAATATTGAGATGTTGGAGTTTTGAACCGCCATCTAAGATAATTCTCTTAAATGACAACTTGAATACATATTCCTTTGTATACATATGTATATGTATATATAGAGAGACACAAACACTATAATCATATATTTTCAAGAAAATGATGATTGTTTGAAAAATATTATTGCCGTTCCTCCATTTCTAAATTTATCTTTTGCCATGTCTTTGATGACTTGTGTCCGCATTTTATTCTTCTTTTGCAATTTTTCACCAGTAAAAAGGGAAAAGAAAAAAAATAGGTGCTTTCAGCTTAAAAGGTTGTCTTTTAAACATTTTTCCTTCAAAATTTTTATTGATAAAAGATATCATAGAAAACTTATGAAAACAATAACTTTGATTGTTGCTTACAGTATAAACATTAAAGTTTTTCTTTTTCCTGCCAAGATGTTACTTGTAGCGTGAAAAGAGTAAATCATTGTGAGCCTAACAATAATATTTCTTCTTTTTTTCTTCTCTCTTTGTATTTGTGTGTGCATGTGGCAGGGACGGGCCTGCTTCCTCATAGTTCAAGCAATTGGACCATGAGGTGAGTTGGAAATTTCTTTAATTAAATGTGCCAAGTATTTTATAATTAGAAAATCTTTTTCATGATTAGTCGCATGCCAGTTTTAAGGTAGATCAGGGCATATCTATATTCTATAATGGATTGAAGTGTTCAGCTCAGAATGTTGCATTAAAGTGTTCAAAGATAGATTGTTCTCATTTAGCTTTTTTCTTTATAGTTCTCCAAGGGTAATGGTGACTTATATGCAAGAATAATATTTGTATAGAAAGAACCTGGTTCTCAAAGTAGTAGAAAAACTCTATAAAAAGTTCCGACAAGGAAATAATAAGAGAATTGATCCAACAAGTATTGGATTACAACTCAACAGAGTTCAGAAACGATCAATGATTCCACCTCTGGTAGAATTAGATTGTTCTCCCTCGCACATCATTTCCTTACAATTAATAGCCCTTGTTCTACAGTAACCATTGTTAGGTTTATAATGAGATCAAACAAGACCTTGTGTGTTGGTTTGTTCAGTTGTATCCACAAGGTGTAATCACCATCCAGCCAAACTTGCCAAACAACTTCGGCTTACCCCTCGCAGTGTTGTTGCCAGAACTTCTCAATGCAGCCGCATGAGGAGTGTTCCTTGAATGCTTGACAATACTCTCACCTTAAGAAAGAAACCTCAGGATGGAAACCAACCATGTGCGCGATCAATGCTACAACATCGACAAAGCCAACAAGCTACATGGAGACCCTCTCTCCTAGCTGTGTTCTGGCCCCCCAGCAACCTCAAACCACATGCATGTTATGCTGGGAAACAGTAAAGCTCGGTAAGCATGTTGGGCCAAATGAGTGGCTCAGTTCAGTCTTCAGATTCAGATATATCACTGGAGAGCCATCTGCAGACCCAAAAAATTTCAATCAGAAAATGAAAGCCTTGTATGCATTGTGCTCTCGTGTTGGGGGAAAAAAGAAGTGATCAGTGGGAGCAACATATGTACCTAACTCGACGACAACCAAAAACTCACCTAGATCAACATGACTACCACAAGATTTAAATGGCCACGTTGCAACCTTAAGAACTTGGAAGTTCCATTATATCAGAAGAACCTACAACATCACAGATTCACAATCACTGACAACTTTGTAGCAAGAAAGCAATTCCAGATGAAGTAATAAGTAAAAAAGAATGGGGGAACAAAAACTCTTAGCAATGTCTGAAAATAGTTTATGCATTAACACATGCAGACAACTTTGATGGTTACATGACCTCACAATTTGAACAGAGATGATGTATTTGTTAGATTTCTTTGATCATCATTCCTTCAGTGTTAAATAAGCTTTATATGTTATGCAAAAGTCTTGACCATGAAACCAGGAGCAGATCCTGCCCCATAACAGAAATATCAAATCCATTTCTTCATGCAGCAGGTCATCAATCAATCTATTATTTAGGAGTTAATTCTGGCACTGCAAAAAACAATTGTATAGATATGATACAAACAATCACCAAAATCATTAACAATAAAACTATTCAGCTTAAAAAACTCATGAAGCATTAGCCTTTAGTTCTCTTTGTGACTGCTCATGCGCACTCACATGTTCCTTCATGGAGAAAGAGACCACAATGCAGTTATGAACAATTAATAAAAATGAGTTGAATGTCCAAAAAGATCAACAGAGGGAGCCTTAGCTGCCTGGTTGCACAGCTAAGATGCATTGATCCAGTGACAGAAACCAGCTTGCCTACTGCTCAATAAAAGGATTAAATTAAGAAAATCTTCAACATCAGAGCAGCTTTCAATTGTTTAGCAGCATCGCCTACTGTAAGAAATGATCAATGACATGATAAATCCTACTGTTTCTAGCAGCCACAGTGTTTAGTAAAATCTTGCACAAAAATGAAGCAGATGAATACATGGATCTTTGGAAACAATATTCATCCCAACGGAAAGACAACCCTTACATGCTAAGGGGAAAAAAATTCAGTCAATTATGCAGCATGGAAATGGGCATGCAAAGAATGAATATCATTTCCAGATAGTGACAAACCTTGTTTAATGCCAATAGCGGTAGCCTGACACAGATAACTGTCATGATTATCCTGAATTCAGACATATCAAATGCAAAACAAGGAAAACAATAAAGAAACCTGCAATATTATAAATTTCCTTTTTCTTTTGTGGGGTACCTGGTGGTGGGTGGGGTTGGGGATGCAAAGAGAAACTAACATATTAAGACAGATGTTAAAGTACCTGACCATGCAGAATGCAATCTGATTGTTTGGATTACACATCATCATCTCTATTACTTCTTTTAGGGCTCAAACTTGTAGTTATGGCTGCTGAGCTAAACATGTTTCTGTTAATTTAATTCAATTCCCATCAAAATTTGCAGCTTTCAACTAGACTTCAGATGCAGTAAGCATGTAACTTCCAACACAAAAAGTGCTTCAAGAAGATCAATCTGAATATCCACGTCTTTTGACTCCGAAAGTGAAGATGGCCAGAAACATGCATACCTGCCACTTGCAATTCCAATTGGAAAACAAAAGGGCTCGGATTGAAAACAGAAAGCAGCTAGCTGCTTAAATAGTGAATTATGTTACTGGCCTCATTCAGAGGATTTAAACAACCAACTTCTATAATCCATACATTTGGCACTGGCTGCCTTGCAACATGCAGCTCCTTGAGTTCAACATCCAATGACTGCAAAGCATTATCACAGTGCCTATAATATTCTGCCAATGAAAAGGAACAATGTCAATAAAATGGTGAAAATTTATCAATTGAACAAAGAAAGAACAAAAACCAAACTAGCATCAGTTCAAGTTCTTCATGATTCTACCGTCACCACTTCAGTCTGCAAAACAAAGTGAACGCTGATATAATATTAGATAAGGATAATGCCAATCAATCAGTGTTTCCAAATTCCAAGCATGACAGTTTGGCACTGAAGAGATCGGATTCTGTTACCACAACTCTGTACTTTGCCTCTCTATTGATGGACCAACTTGAGTTCTCGAGAAGCTGCAAGCAAATATGCATGCGGCAGTTTAAAGGAAATCCTGAAGCTGGAATAGCCATGTGAAGATAGAAACCTATCTTCAACAGGTTCTAGGGTCCTTTAAACCATAACATGTATGTACAAATAAATCTATTTTGAAATTTTATGCAGCAGAGAGTTAGTGCTTAACAAAAGCTGAGCCAACACAGGCATTAAGCATGATGAGCCTGAGTAGCCTCTCATCTGAACAGCTAGAAACTTCCTCAGAATCAACAATAAAAGTAAAACCAAGAATAGATGAATCAGGTGCAACTCTGTTGTTTTTCCAACAACTCTGCGGTGCTTCTTTAGCATCTTTTCCTAATGATATCCAACAGTATCTCGAGACCTCTTCGTTTCAGTTTTCTTTGAACTTCTGCGACTATGGAAGAATGCCGTTTGAGTAGTTTCATGGAGCCTAAGCAGCCTCTCAGCTGTACCAGCATTGGCCCAGCAGCAAGATAAGAATGACCCATCATCTGCACAAGTTAAAATGATTGACGATAAAATTGAAAGCATTCCAACTATCGAGAGCAAGTTAAGTGATGCCATCTGTGATCGGTTACTAACATTATACAATTGAAAATATGGAGCGCCAAAAATAATGTGGACAACAAGTGTACCAACGGATAACCCTAAAAGCAAGGTGTTACCATCTATAACATTGAAGTTTTAAAAAAGGTCATAATCCACATTCTACAGTTTTAATATTGGCATGGCAGAATTTATTTATTGGAAATTTTGATTTTAGTACTGGCATTCATTAAAAAAAAATAATATGTTTACAGAAAAAGTTTGTTAACCTACATTGCATTCAACAGTTTTATGGAACAAATAACTTGAAACTCCCTCAGTAGGGCTGTTTGCCTGTGGTGTTAGCTTGGCAGTTGGCACACAATGTAGTTTCAAGATTCCTCGTGATCAAAGGAAATCGATAAATTATGAAAGTTTGGATGGCTAGAACTTCAATTAGTTTGAATTCATTTTGAGCAATGTACAGAGCATAGACTAATACAACCTATATTACAAAATATGTACATTTCATCTCTAGGGTTAAATATGTAAAACATTTAGAGGGAATATGCTGCAAGATAGAGACTTGTATCATACCAATTAACGTTCAAACATCAAGGCGTTTGGAATGCCAACTGACCAGACCACACAGATACTTGTCCAGGGTTGGATTAGATCCTTAAATTTCCAACTGATTATGAAACTTCAAAGTTAGTCCGAGAGATTGTCTGGACCCTATTATTTATTAACATAAACCATCCCCTCCTTAGATTTATCTGTGTTTTTAAGAGTCCTATCTTAGTTTAGGTGAACACCCCAAAGGGGCCTACAGCAGAGATCAAAGACTCGGCCGAGTCGGATACGACTCGGCCGAGTCGTATCCGACTCGGCGGCCTCCGGTTTAACTCGGAGGCCCGAGTCAGTAATGGATCGCCGAGTCGACCCGGATCGGGTCTGACTCGGACCCGACTCGGGCGACTCGGCCGAGTCGTTCACGACTCGGCCGAGTCTCCCGAGTCGGGTCCGAGTCAGACCCGATCCGGGTCGACTCGGCGCCCGTGACCTCTCTCTCGCTTTAAATCCGATCGGGGAGAGAGAGAGAGATCAGATCTGATCTCTCTCTCTTTCTCTCTCTCGCGATCGCCGTCTCCCCCGCGACGCCCTCCGGCCCTCGCCGTCCCACGCCGTCGCCGTCGCCGTCGCCGTCGCCGTCGCAGGTAAATCCTCCCCTCTCTCCCTCTCAGTCTCTCTCTCTCCCTTCCTCTGTGCCTCTCTCTCCCTCTCTTTCTCTGTCTCTCTCCCCCGCAGGCCGCAGCGGCGCGCGCTCTCTCTGGCCTGCAGCGGCGCGCGCGCTCTCTCTCTCTCTCTCTCTGTCGCACTCTCTCTCTCTCTCTCTCTCTCTCTCGCACTCTCTCTCACTCTGTATCTCTCTCTCTCTCTCTGTCGCACTCTCTCTCTCTCTCACTCTGTATCTCTCTCTCTCTCTCTGTCGCACTCTCTCTCTCTCTCTCTCGCACTCTCTCTCACTCTGTATCTCTCTCTCTCTCTCTCTGTCGCACTCTCTCTCTCTCTGTCGCACTCTCTCTCTCTCTCACTCTGTATCTCTCTCTCTCTGTCGCACACACTCTCTCTCTCACTCTGTATCTCTCTCTCTCTCTGTCGCACTCTCTCTCTCTCTCTCTCTGTATCTCTCTCTCTCTCTCTCTCTCTCCCTCTCCCTCTCAGTCTCTCTCCAGTCTCCCCCTGTCTGTCTCTCTCTCTCTCTCTCCCTCTCCCTGTCAGTCTCTCTCTCTCTCTCTCTCTCTGTCTCTCTCTCTCCTCCACTGTGTTCCTCTCTCTCTCCTCTGTCTCCGTCTCTCTCCCTCTCTCTGTTCCTCTCTCTCTCTAATTAATTTACATTAATGTCATTTAATTTAGGTTAGTTTAGGTAAAGTTAATTTAACTTAATTTAGGTTAATTAATCTAATAAAGTTTTGTAATTAAGTTAGGTAATTTAATAATTTTATTGAAGTTAGGTAATTAAGTTATTGTAAGTTAATCTAGTATAAATTAGTTTAGCTTAATTTAATATAGTTTCATAAATTGAATTGAATTTAATTTAAATTAGTTTAGTTAACTTAATTTAGGTTAATTTAATTTAATAAAGTTTTGTAATTAAATTAGGTAATTTAATTATTTTATTAAAGTTAGGTAATTAAGTTAGTGTTGCTTAATCTAGTATAAACTAGTTTAGTTTAGTTTATTGTAGTTTCATTTAATTGAGTTTAATTTAATGTTTTTAATTTAGTTAATTTTAGTTTTAATTTAATTTAACAGATAATTTTTTTAAATTTCAGTATGGCTCCAAAGCAACGCGATATTGGATGGGAACATGGTACCCCTGTTGGTGGAAGTAGAAAACTTGTGAAGTGCAATTATTGTGGGAAACAAGTCCATGGTGGTATCACTAGATTGAAGCAGCATATAGCACATGTACCCGGTCAGGTGGAAGGATGCTTGCGAGTATCAAAAGAGATATCTCAAATAATGAGACGACATCTTTCTGAAGGTAGCAAAGAAAGAGCGGCCATTAAATCTAAAAAAGATCGACTTATGAGATCTTTAAGTGAGGAAGATTTCTATGAGGTGACCGAAGAAGATTCTGATAATGAAATTGAAGAAGTTGGTGGTTTGGAAGGAGTTGAAAGAAGACAACTGAAACAAGCCATGAAAGAAAGTCGTGAAATGGCTTGGAGATCGGCAGAAGGAGTTGATATTGGTGGCAGTAGTTCACAGCCTTCAGGATCAGGGAGTAACCGTGGATTGCGTCGGAGTATGACTATGAGAGAAGCTGAAATTCCAGCTCGTGGTATTGATCCTTACATGTTCCCAACAAAACAGAAATCAATCAAAAGCATGTTCTCAACTGAGAATATGAAAAAAGTTGGGAAATCCGTGGCGAAGTTCTTTCACTACAATGCAATACCATTCAATGCAGCTGATAGTGGTCCTTACTATCAAGCCATGATTAATACTATTGCGGAGGCAGGTCCAGGTGTAAAAGGCCCTACAGGGTACCAGATTGGCAATCTCTATTTAGAGGAGGAAGTGAAAGAAATTGAAGTATATATTGCTTCAATAAAAACAAAATGGCCGCAGTATGGTTGCACGATCATGTGTGATGGATGGAGTTCTCATAATAGAAAGCCTATTGTTAATTTCATGATTTATTGTGATAGAAGCATGATCTACCATACTTCTGTTGATACCACTAATATCTCGAAGACTGCTGCGTATATATTCTCGCTAATGGATAAAGTTGTTGATGAAGTTGGCGAAGAAAATATCGTGCAGGTTGTCACAGATAATGAGGCAAGTTTCAAAGCAGCTGGTCACATGTTGATGGAGAAGAGAAAACATTTGTTTTGGTCTCCCTGTGCAGCACATTGCATTGATTTGATGCTTGAAGATATTGGCTCTTTGAAATCAGTCAAGGAGACATTGGATGATGCTAAGGTGATCACATCATTCATTTACAATAGCCTCAAAGTGGTGAATTTAATGAAGCTATATACCAAAGATAGAGATTTGTTGAGACCAGGTATAACACGGTTTGCCACCGAGTTTATTTCTATTGAAAGCCTTATTCGCTATGAGCAAGACTTGAAAAGAATGTGCACGACTACAGAATGGCGTGAATTCAACAAGGAAAGGAGTAGAAGAAGTGTGCGAGATAAGGTTGCTAATCTCATTCTGACTGACCGGTTTTGGAAGAAGGCAAGAGAGGTCCAAAACATTATGGATCCTCTTGTTAGAGTCTTGAAGATAGTGGACCAGGACAAGAAACCTACACTATCTATTATATATGAAGCTATGGATAGAGCAAAATTGGCTATAAAGGCCTCAAATAAGAACTGGAAGAAGTACTGGGACATCATTGATAGAAGATGGGAGGGACAATTGCATAGACACTTGCATGCTGCTGGTAATTCATTTGCCTAGAAATCATATTTGTTGACTAGAAATTGAAACTGTCATATCATAACAATCGTTTGCTTACATTATTGCAGCATATTTTTTAAATCCAGCACTCCAATATTCAAAAAACTTTTCTACACATCCAGAAGTGAGATATGGATTAAAGGAGGTGATTAAAAGATTGGAGCCAGATTTGACTAAACAAGCAAGAGCTATTAATGAGGTAATAATAATTTATTTATTTCATCGATATAATGTTATGCAAATATTAACACTTGTGATGTGTATTCTCACAGATAAAATTATTTGTGGATGGAGTTGGAGAATTTGGAAGCTCACTAACTAGAAGAGCAGTGCAACAATCTCTTCCAGCTGATTGGTGGATTAATTATGGCGAAGAAGCTCCCAATCTGCAGAAAATTGCCATCAAAGTCTTAAGCCAAACATGTTCTTCATCGGGTTGTGAAAGAAATTGGAGCACGTGGTCGCTAATTCATACAAAACTGCGCAACCGGTTGGCAATGAAAAAGTTGCATAAACTAGTATATGTGCATTACAATATGCGGTTGCGAGTAAGAAACTTGACATGCAAAAGCGACACTGATGATTATTACAACCCAATTGATCTGAACAATATTTTCAATGATGATGATATTTTGGATGAGTGGATTCGTGAGGGAGAACAACCGATGTTACCACCAGATGACTTAGGTTGGTTAGATGAAGGTATTCGTCATACTGA
This sequence comes from Agave tequilana, assembly GCA_038442645.1. Lineage (NCBI taxonomy): Eukaryota > Viridiplantae > Streptophyta > Magnoliopsida > Asparagales > Asparagaceae > Agave > Agave tequilana. Next base: position 57,484 of record JAVJIF010011462.1, read on the forward strand.
CGAAAGTGGCGGTGATGATGGTGATGGCGGTGATGATGACAGCGGTGATGGTGGTGGCGATGATGGTGGTGAGGGTGATGGTGGTGAGGGTGATGGCGGCAGTGATGGTGGTGATGGTGGTGATGGTGGTAATGTTGAAGAGACTCATGGTGTTGGTGGAAGCCAACGAGATGATGCTTTAACATGGGATTCACAATATTATGCCACACAAGATACAGATCATGGAGGCCGGGCGGGGATTTCACAGCAGCGTAGGCATTTGGATCGGTTGGTCGAATTCAGTTCTAGCGATGATTATTCGAGTGGACATGATTACTACTCACATGGTCGTCATAGTCTTGAAGGCCATTTACAGAGGTTGGGTTTGACATCTGGCCAATATTCTGGCACTGATTATTCTAGCACTGGTGATTACTCTACTAGCAGCACTGAATATCGAGGTTTTGGGTATTATCACCATGGAGCTGATATTGCACAACCCCTACCGCCATATTACTCTGATAGTGGATCCTCTGGCCAATCATCTCAGCCTACAGGATCTCACCCACAAACATATCATTATCCTTATGGAAACTATATGCCTGGTTTCTATACTTATCGCGGGCCAGATGATAATGATGATTTGGAGCCTCCTCGTAATTCAATGTGGAAATGACTATATTAGCAGGTACTTATGAATTATTTTGTGCAATTTACTATATTATGCATGTATTTTGATATTTTTCTACCGACGACGCTTGTATTTATGCTTTCACGTTATGTTTTGAGTGTTAGGTGATATGTTTTGAATATGTGATGCATGAATTTGGATGTTTACATTTTTTTATGATTTGTCATGATTTTTTCATAATTTTTTTGGCGCTCTATGTAGCGTTTTTTGCGTATCGCCCGAGTCCGATCCGAGTCGCCGAGACCGATCCGTCTCGGTGCCGGCCGAGTCGGCGGCCGAGACCGAGACTTTGAACCATGGCCTACAGAAGAGGTGGCAAGGTTGCACATGAGGTGAAGGTAGGAGCCAAATACCAAGAGAAACAGCCTGTCTTTCTTCCTCTATATATATCTTTTTGTTTTTAATTATCAATATACTACTAACAAAAGTATAAGTTGGTAATCCCTAAGAATTTGGTCTGTCAAATTTTTCCCTTCATAAACACTCAATTAAAACTGATTAAAAACTATATGATATTGAAATAATTCATAGATATTATTAAAGTCCCTACTACTGCACCAAAACTCTGAAGTTATGGTGATGGTTGAGGGTAATCTTCTCTACTTAATGCAAACCATTCAGTCCTAGCAGTTGCCTCACGGTCCACTCTTAAGTCTTTCCCTGCATATTACAACAAATTTATAAAAAAAAAAATCAGTTAAAAAGTTATATAACAACTAAGATCATACTTTATATTAAAACTCTCACATTTAAATGTATTATTATGTAAGTCTAACTCTTTAATACCTCTCACTAATTTTCATGCCTCATTTATTACGTCATTCAAGTTAAAAGTTATATTTAATTATATGTTATACTACTTAATTAATGAATCATAAATTTTTATTTTGAGTATATAAGAAGTGGATTGAGTGATTGGGGTCTCATTTCAGAGAGTTATTAGAGAGATTGGATTCAATGTAATATTTTGTACTCTTTTGATTAATGAAAGTACTATTCAAAATATACACACACACACAATATCTAACATCTTAATTTTACCTAAATTTATTTCCATCAAGGTATTGATTAATTTTTTTAAACATGTGCATCGTATGTACCAATAATCTAAGTATATTTATATTCTAACATGCCCCTGTAGGTCGAGCGCTTTTCTTATGGGCCGAAAACTAAGGTTTTTTGCGCTTCACTATTTTTCTTTAACTACTTTTTAAATATGCGCCCAATGGATAGGATAGCTAGTATCATGTAGAATTTTGATCTTAGAATAAGCTTAGTTAATCGGCGAGGCTTCAAAGGCTTAATATATGTAGCAAAGTTCTAAATATCGAATATGGGGATCATATTGGATTGGGGTTTTTCATATCAGGTACCGGATATCGGGCAATATATCGAGGATATGGGATTATATTAGATGTTCATATCATATATTATATATGTATATATATATTGATAATTTAAAAGTAATTATAAAGTTTTATATGCCATTTATTGAATAAATATGTAACAACATGTATGAAAAATATTTAAGTTTAAGCGATATATGCACAATGCAATAGAATACTTACCTAGAAATGGATGCATGAAAGGAAAATTAAAAAATAAAATTCTTACTTTAAATTTAAATCTTTGAGTTTTGTCTTACATGCAAAAAGCAATAGATATACATAAGAATTACAAAAAAAATATAAACAAAATAAAATATAAAAAATATTACATATTTCAATTCTCAACCAACCCTTAGCAACATACATAAAGTGATAAACAAAACATGCATAACAAAATAAAATTAAAGAAAGATAGGTCCAAACATGATCAAAGTAAATTCATTAACAAAGAAAATCTAAGAAAAGAAAAGTGCAATCTCGACCGATAACGGGATGATATGTATCGGCGGACGATATATCGACAAATATCGGCCGATATTATCGGTTCAAACAGACATGAACTTATTTTTTCATCATATCGTTCGGTATGGGCCCAAAACTGACTTATCAGATATATCGGACGATATTCAGAACCCTGATATATAGTCACAAATAGAGACAAGATTTTTCAATTGCAAGATAACATCAAATAATAACTATATAACAAATCATTCCCTCAAAAAACTATATAAAAAATCTAACAACATCCCGATAATAATTACCTACTTCTATCTGGCAACATCATCATTACTACTTATTCATTCTCATCTTTACTTCTTGATTTAACTTTATAATTTAGTGCAGTGGCAAGGAGTGCAATATGGTAATAACATATAAAATACTAGCCACTCTCACAAACTAACCGTGCAATACATTGCCCAATGTTGGACAAAATCAACTCTGGGCAACGTCATTATTTTCACTGGCACAACACTGGTTGTCAATTTATTTCCTCTTTCTTTCCAAATCTTCAATATTCCTTACAAATTTTTACAAGGATCCAACAACTTGCCTTCAAAAGTCTCCACGTTGGTCCGCCATCAACCTATGAAGAGCTCCACTTGGATCTATTTTTAGCCTTTGTAATTACTTATAAGCACTACATGGCCGACCCATCATCAGCATAGCCTTTGACAAGTTCTCAGCTTGGGTCCATCATCAGCCTCTGAGTCTATCTTCGGCCTCTAGTATAAGCAAGAGCGGAACTAGGAATAAATTTTGGGGTGAGTTGCAATCTTTTATGATATATAATTATGAATTATATGAATTTGTTAAAAGAATAAAACAATATTCTCCACTAAATCAGTAGCGGAACCAGGATTAAATTTACCAAAAGAAAACCAAAATAAAAGGGGGTTTAAGGCAATATATGAAAAAGAATCAAAATAAAAGAGGGTCTAAGACAATATATGAAAAAGTAGAGCGGGTTGTAACCCGGCCCAGCCAACTCCTGGATCCGCCTCTGAGGGTGAGAGAGTTTCAGAGAAACTCTATTATCAGTCTTTAAGATGAGCACTCCCACGTATGTCCATCATCAACCTCTCCCATCATCAGCCTATCTTCGGCGTCACACCGAATATTTGAAATTATTGACGCCCATAATGCTTCGCATTTGCTGGTAAGAATAGAAATTGGTGTCACCTGGAGAAAACAAAATAACAAAACTAAATGACACTCCACTACACAAGCAATCAAATAGCAAATGATGATATTCTCAACAACAGTATAAGCACATTGTACAAATACATTAGTACTACAAGGTTACCAGCTTAAGGGATGACAAATTGGATTCATTCTCGCTAGTGCACTGCCCATGCTTGCAGAATTCTTTGAATATCCGAGCTGCCAGAGAAAATTTAAGGTGTGCAAAGAAAATGACCAAATAATAATAAAGGTTATAAATACTAGTGTAAATTATTGAAAAGACTCTTCAGCACATGGCAACCAGCTGGAATAAGAAAAGCAAGGGATGTTTTACGCATGTGTAGCAGGATCCATGTTACAACAAAATTAGCATGAATTGTTCAAAATGAGTATCTCAGCACTCAGCTTAATTTGAAAATAACAATAATATGTAGTTTATGAAATATGCAATGAATACACTGCCAACATCATATTACACGCAGATAGGAATTACACTGTTAGATCCATATAAAATTAGTTTCATTCGCCTGAGATTGAAAAAAATGTGAATCCAGACACCTTGCAAATGCTAATATCAGACTTCAAAAAAATTGACATGGCTTACAGAATATAAAAACTACAAAGAAGAGCTTAATGTAAGCCGTCAAATTTCAAGTCAAGCTAAAAGATGAATAGACACAATAGCACAACTAACATTTTCTGAGCCCAATATTTCCTTGTCAGAGAATACTTTAGCAAACTGCCTCCGGAAGCAAGAGACCAAAAGTAACAGCCTGAAAGCCAATGAAGCTTTGCCAGTCATGAAGTGCCAGAATATAACTTGCTGAACATGAAGTTAATAACACTCAATTAAAACTGTCGCAGTGCCCTACCAAAGTTTTGCAGATACTGTGAGACTCGATGAACCTCCCTAACATGCTCTGACTTTCTGCGCTAACATAAGATCTGTAAATGAAATTACATCATATATGAGAATCACAAAAATGTACTCAAAAAGAGGTGCCTAAACTGCAAATTGCAGCAGCCTCACCTAGTATTAGGCAATGAGAAGGACTTGACATCAATGCTAGTCCGAGCACAAGTCCCAAGGAGTTGTATCTAGATCCAAGAGAACTTGGAACATACAAGATGAAAGTTCCTAATAGAAATCGGGTTCGGTTCATGTGTGTGAGCCACACACACATACAATAAGAGAGTCAATCATGTGTTGACACGTGTATTGATCCTCTTATAATATGTTATGTGTGTGGGCCTCACACACATATTATAAGAGATAATAAGAGCTTCAATCTACGTGTCAACGCGTGATTGACCCTCTTATTGTATGTGTGTGTGGCTCACACACATGAATCGAACCCATAGAAATCTACAGTTAAAAGTTGAAATTCGGGAACAAAAGACAGCATCAAACAAGTGATGCATTAAAAATGAATAAGGAGTGCATTAGTTTCTGTTGCCCATTAATGCTTTATTCAGCAAGCAAAAATAGATTCAGCAAAAATGGCAATAGGCACAAAAGTTATGAAATAACAAAAAGAAACAAAGTAATAATGATGTACGATGAGGAACCTTTCAATTAAACTACTCTAAATATTGAGAAGAGAAGCTGAAGTAGGATATAATATTCCTAAAGGAACTTCAGACGGGACATGTCCAACTCTAACAATGAGAAGAAGAGAGAGAGAGAGACACAGTGGGTCCTGCTAGCCACCAAAAATGAGTTAAGGCAATAAACTTTCAGACAAATTGTATAACATATTAAGTTGGATTCATCTGTGTTGAAATAAAGACCTATAAAGGGAAGAATTCAATAGTTTTGTGAAATCATACTTTAATATATCAAATAACCACTTGAAAGGATACAGTAACAAGAGAACTTACAATAGCACCAACTCTAACAGAGAGAGGTGGAGCAATTTTGGGATTAGTAACCAAAAGCCAGACCTTCTCATCCAGCTCAACCGTCATCCCGCGCATATAAACGCCAGTAACAACCCCATTGTACACCCCTTCATCCTTCCAAATTCACACCTCCCAAAGGCAACTGACACAAAGACACCATAGTCATCTCTGTCGACACGACGCCCCTTCTCCTACAAAGATCAACTTTTTCTTCAACCCCGAAATTGCAACCAGCTTTCCAACTAGCATATTCAGCACTGGCCGCCACTTAGAAGCTGGTTTGAGAAAGTAAACAAAGTTTAATTTAGAGAAAGAATGGCGACTCAGCTCCAAAAGAGGATTCTTGAGATAGTAATTACTACAGAGCTTACAGCTACGAGTAATTATCTCCGCCAGAAACCCAATTGAGTCTCCACTAGACCCTGGACTTCTAGTGGGAACGCTAAAGATCGGGCTGACAGATTTCAAAGCACTAACTGCAGTCAGATGGTGGAATCTCAACGGGAGTGACCAGGGGCGCTCATTTTTGTGACAGGATCTGTGATGACAGCGCGAAGTCCACCTGATGATCTCCAAGACTCCACCTTTCTTGTGCTTGAAAGGGAGGAAGTTCCAAGCGAGGACATGGATGTTGCTGCCGATGAAACTGAGTTCCTAGAAATCGAGGAGGGAGCACCAAATCCTAGAGGAGCCATCGGAGAAGGAGAAGCACTGGCCTTTGCAAGAATCCTGGGGAGAAGGGAGGTCGACAGTGCCGGAGATGACGACTGGGCGGTTGAAAGGGGAGAAGAATTTAGGGGTAGGCTTAGGGTTTGTTAGGGTTTTGAGTTTCTTGAGAGGGGGAGGGAAAGGGGAAGGGGAGGGGGAGGCCGGGGAACGAAGGGAGGAGGCGCCGGTGAGAGGAGAAGAGAGATGGAGGTCGGATATGGAGATGATCTGGATACGCTCTTCTCCCATTGAAATTGTGGGGGTGAGAAATGTCAGGGATCTCGCTGGTTTGGGGGGCGGGAAGCGATTGAGATGTTTCGATTCAAACTTTAAGGGGTTTGGGCAGATCCTTCAACTCTTATAGTTCAAATTTTCAAATGTTCAAAAAAAAAAATTTTGTCTAGGCCTTCCTTTGTTAATAATTTTTTACGGTGATTGGAGACTCTCTGCCTTTCCACACAGTGATTGGTTGCCGCAATTATTTGAGTTATTCAGTAAGAGCGTAATTAACGGGTGTTTAAAGTTAAATCCTCTTCTATCTGAAAGCTTAGTGGTCGGATATCTTTTTGGTGACTCTATGACAAACTTATTTTCCTTCACAAGTGCGGTGTACCGCCTTAATGTTTTGCTTTTCTATTTCTTCACTTGTTTAGTTGTAATTTCCGCTTTCATCTAATCTCACCTTCCTCCCTCCCTCCCTCTCCTCAAGCTCACTCGTAATATTCTATTCTTTATTATTTCCATAATATAGGGCCCTCACCCTTCCCTCAGAAGGAAAAAAAATAAAAGATAATATACGTGTCGGGCTTAGTCTCTAAGAGTGAGAATGGGTTGACGCATTTCGAATTTCTAATGAACAGAATGAAGTAAATAAAAAAAGAACTACTTATCTGTTGTATTAGTATAAAAGAAAAGAGCAAATTTTTTGGGGAAAAAAAAAATCTCATTTTTGTCTGACGATGCTTGCAGCACTTCTATAGTGATCGGGGTGCCAAGACTCCCTAGAGAACTGCTAAGGCAACCATTGTTCTATAGTAGACTCTTCGGTAGTTTTACACACGACACAAGCATGATGTTGTAGAAGACGAGACAGATCTTTCTCAGCCAGCTTAGTCTCTATACATGACGTCAAGATTATGATGATCTCAGCCACTTGCTAGATATTCACGGCAACGATGAATTGAGGACTAAATTGGACCATCTTGGCAACATACACAACCAGATTTTGAGATTTTCTTGCACATGGTCAAGGAGGAGGAAGACTTGGGTGGCTGAAAGGAGAGAAGAATCTAGTGTAATGGTAACGATTTACTAGGATTTTGAGTTCCTTGAGGGCCGGAGGAGAAGGGGAAAGGGAGGAGGAGATGCTGAGAGAGGAGGTCTCAGGTGAGGGATAACAGAGACAGAGGTCGAAAATGGAGATGATTTTGATACTCTGTTTTCTCATTAATAAGAAATTGAGGACAAGTCCTCTACGGTTTTGGGGCAAGAAACAACTGCTGATGGCTACTTTTCTTCATGATTTTGGGGCGAGAAACAATTGTGGGATGCTCATTTTTTTTATGGCTTGAGTGAATTGTTGTAATTTATATGAGCCATGCTAAATTAGATTTACTTCAGTCTGATACCAAGTACCTTATTTGCTTGTTGAACCTGTGAAATTGCATACAAAAACTGAAACTACCAGAATTTCTGATAAGGAATTGCTTTTTAATGTCACCTAGAAGTGATAATTACGACTATATCTTAATCTTCCGTAGAACATTATAGTACATTCAGTTATATCTAGTATATCTTAATCTTCCGTAGAACATTATAGTACATTCAGTTATATCTAGGGGGGCTTGAATACAGGTCAGCAATTTACAAAAGTTGAAATGAAGAAACATTACGGTGAATAACAGTAAGAAAATGTTAGAAATGGCTACAAATTGAAGATGAAATGGTGAGAAAATGTTTGAGACAATTTCGACATGTAAAAGGAAAACTGAAGAGCAGACAAGCTAGTGACGGGATAATAGTTAATGTAGCAGACAATGGAAGAACCTTAACTAGGTTGCAACATTAGCAAGCAGCTGACCCACCAAATTCTTTGCAACATTGCAGACACCCAGATTAACCAAGTCACTTCGCACATGTAACCAACACAGAACTTCTTAGGGGGAAAAAAAAGTATAATCTCTCACTTAAGAAATGCTTAAATACTAAAGAAGTTCACATAAAGATAACAGGTTCAGTAAGCCTCTCATCTATTTTGTCTTTCTGCTGCATATTTCACCTAAAAACAGTCCCCGCAGGATACCGCGATGCTGCTGGCCGTTTACACAATACCAATCACTATCCGCATCTTTTACTAGCAACTTCTCAGTGGCAATGTGATGCATGCTAGCTAGTATTTCCATCTCGCCGAGCATCAAACCATGGCCTGAACTAACAGAATACATGGGGGAGCAGAAAAGAGTGGGTCATTCTCTCACTATTTCCTCTCCCGCAGGATTACATAATGCATGATTTACCATCTACCAAAATATAATTTATACCAACTTACAATGAACGAACTGCTAGCAGCCACCAGTATAGAGTGGGAATGAGCTCTAACAAAATGATAACCCAAGACAGCCCCATGTGGTGGAATATGGATCATCTGCTTCATGTTCTTAGATCATCCAACATTGCTGATGGTATGCAGTGTGTGGTTAGAATATCTAGCGTTGCAGCCTTGGCAGTCTTGGTTTCTTGGACAACTATCTGTGCACAGAAACAACCAGGAAGATTAACATGAGAAAAAGAATGAATTAGATGATCATTGTTGGTTCTGTTTGCATGTTCTTACGAATTTATAAAGTTCCAGCTCATTCAGTTACATGAAGAAGTGTAACTATAGAAACACTTGGTTATTAAGTTGAACAAAATTGCCAGCTTTCTGCCTTACTTGACGTCCGAACACAGGCGATGAACAAGAAAGATTATGAAGAGATTATGGACATCCACAAGAATTTCTTCAGGGGAGAAAATATTGACAGCTAGAATGAAAACGGAAGCGAGGAAGTTTCCTCAACAAAATGATATCCTATTTAATGGCATAATGCTAGAACTTGGGCGTGTTATGTTACTGCACCAGCTTTAACATGGCAAGAATACTGCAGCAGAGAGAGGCATATATGCCTGTTCATATGCTCCAAATTAAACTGCAAAAACTCCTCATTGCATCTTTCAACTATTGTTGCCAACTCTTTTAGAACATTGCAGCGGGCGGCCTAAATAGTGAGTTGGTTAGTATAACGTTGTAGAACATTAGAAACCTAACAAAAATTAGTTTGTAGGAATTTTTAAAATATTTCGATCATGATCAAAAGGCCGGATCGAGAATATTTAAGATATTTGTTTTTGATTTTTGATTTATAGGTACTTGAAATAATATAGATTAACTTTAACAAAGTGGATCTTGTATTCTAATGTCGGAGAGTTGTATTTGAGTGGGAAAGATTCGAGCTCGACTCCTTCCGGAATGACACAAGTCTATCTTTACGTAAAATTACAAATTTCGCCTTTCACATTGATTAATTCACACTCATTGATTAATATACCCACCTAATCAATTAATATAGTCATTGATTGGTACGCACACTCCTTTTTCTTCAACACAATAATCTTTTTTATTATTCATCTTCAGAGTAATCCTAAAGATTACAGATCACCCAAACCCTAAAAATTTCATTACATGAATAAGCAATTAATTTAATGATCTCTCAGTATACAATTGAAAATTACTGACCCAAAATTCTGTTTTTTGGCCTTCTCCTACTCTCATCTATCCCCCCAACCGAACAATCAAATTACACAAAATCAAAACTCATAAATCAAAAACTAAATCGATCCGTCCTCATTCTGAATCGAATCCAATGCCGCCTGAGCCTGAGCAGTTAACAAGGTGTTGTGGCATTGTTGATCCTCGTCCTTATCGGATAATATCACATCATCATCTTCATCATCATCATCATAATAACTATAATATTAGGAATCATTATCATCCATCACCGGCTGCATTAATAATCTCATGATCTCATCATCATTATCTTCAGCAGCCCCAACCTCTTTATTTTGATGAACATCTCCTGATGATGATGATACTGACGATGCACCCATGATGTCCATGCTCGTGCCCTTGGACGTGCTCGTGCCCATTAGTAGGCTTAGCCACCCATCATCTTGCAGTGCGGTTCAGGATTAGGGAGTAGGGTCACTGTATTAATCCTGGACTTGACCTCCTTGATCTTGGAATTAAGATTTTTTTTAAAAGAAGTGAGATAAAATTGGTATTTCAGGAAATAGAGGTGTGTGCCTTAATCAATTTTCAAGGTGTACTAATCATGTTTGCGTCTTAATCAATTTGTTCTGTGCCAATATTCGTGCCTGGTATTTACCTATAAAGTGAATGAACCTTAGAGTTGTTTATCTTTAATTTAGCCTTCTTTAAGGCTAAATTTTCTCTAACAAACATGAACTATTGGGGATTTATTTAAAACTACTCACAATTTTTTTTGTTTTTGAAATTACCAAAAAGTTTTTCGCGTATATTTTGCAAATCTACATTCTGTAACTCCTCTGTCTAAAATCATGTCACGTGCTGAGCGCATGTGGCACTTTTATGATAAAAATATTCTTCATGAATAATTTGGCATATATGTATACATATGTAAGTTGGGGTTTTTTAGATATTAGTCATAAAAATCATATCAAATCTGCGAAGAGTCCTTCAAATCATATGATTTGAGCATAAGTATCCAAAATCACTCAAGTTACTTAAATTAGTCACTTTTATCACTTCCTTTAGTAAATTAACTAGACTTGAGTTAATCATCTCTCTCTGCGCGCGCATCTTGCGCCCTCTCTTCTCTCGCATCCACTCTCCCCCTACTTTTGCATCATCTCCCTCTATTTATCTCTCCCCTATTTTTTGCATCATTTTCTCTATTGCAAATCCCCCTCCCCCCTTCGAACTTTCTCACTCTCTTTCACTTCAAACAAGTTTGAATTCATCTCAAAGGAGTATGGGTTTAGATGAAAACCGATTAGAAGAGAGACAAAAGGAGAATTATTTTGTTAGTTTAAATAGAATATTCACTTTACCTTCTTGAAGTGAAGTTTACTGAAGGACTTTCAAGTAATTTATATGATTTGAAGAGCTTTTACGCATATGATTTGGGGAATTTTTTCCTTCCAAATTTTACATAATTTGGGTTGCAATATCTAAAAACCCATTTAAGTTTTGAGTTAAAAAATTATTTCAAAAGAGGAATTTAGGATTACTGAATCACCCCTCAATAAACAGAGGAAAACCGAGTCATCCTTCCTCGAAATGTTCTATGAAATATCCATTATGGTAAAAAATATAATTATCAAACCGAGGGAAGTGAGATTTCTCACGTGACTTCTTGTTGAACTTTGTTCGTCTGTCCGTCCTTCAAAAGAGAGCCATCTCTCTTCCCTCCTCTCCCTGCCTCCTCCCCTCCTTGCTCCCCTCTCCCTCTCCTATCTTCCCGCTCCTCCTTCTTTCTCCCCTCTTTTCTTCGCCGTTCGGTTCTACCGCAAGCTGTAATCTAATCAAATTGAGCGTAGCGAAGTTTCTCCTGTGACTTTATCTTCGTCTTGTTGTCCGTTTGTCCTCCAAAGAGAGAGAGCCAGAAAGAGAGCCGCTCTCTTCCTTCTTCTAGTAGCGCCCCTCTCCCCCCTCTCTCCTCTCTCCTCTCCCTCTCTTTCCTCCGCCTCTCCCCTCTTCATCTTCTCTCTCCCCTTCGCGGCTTAGTTTCACCGTGAAACAGTAATCTAGTTCAATTTGTCTGGGCTTCTCTGAAATTTGGTCCCCACCCAAAATACAGTGTTTGGCGTCGGCAGTGACACGTATATGAGAAAGAAAGCGGCGGTCCCTCCGCTGCCACGTTCCCAACAGAGTTTATGCACATCCCTCCCTACCTTTTGTAAATATTTCTTCATTCAAGAAATATTATGGAGTCATGTAAAAATTGAAAAAGAACGCCCGCAAAATTTATACGAGAGAAAAGATCGACCTTATTCTCCCTGAGTAGAGGATTTTTCGTTTCTGTGAGAGCGGAGAATGGAGAAGATGGGAGCGGCCGACACACAGCATTTGGAGCAGCTCTTCGATCAGAAGAAACCCGTCAAAAACCCTCTCGTCCCTGTTGGTAATTTTCTCATTAACTCACATCTTAAATTTGCAATTTTCGTTTGGTTTGTATTTTCTATTGCTGTGAGTCATTAAATTGATGGTGCCTTGTTTCTGTGTGGGTAGAGATGCTGTGAGTCCAGAAGATTGAGTTGTTCAGTTTTTTCTTTCACTTACCCACCATCTAAAATATGTCTGATTCTCACACTACATAGTGAAATTTGCAACGCTGAAAACAATCCATTTATTGGCTTGTTGGGTTTATGTTATTTTAATTTTAAAAACCGAATCTTTGAGAGAGTTTGTTTAAATCATCTCTTTGGTTTCTGTTCTGCAAAAAACCCATTTCTTGGATTGGCAGTAATACATGCGCTTGTGACTTTATTTTGGATTTAGACGCACTGGGATGAGGCAGTGAATTCCTCCTGACTATTGGTAAGAGTTTATAAGACATGTTTGATACTTCAAGTTAATGGATGGAAGGAGATAGACAACATGGACTAATAATAAGAAGATAATAGAACTTCTTATTATTTCTTTTGGAGCATTGAGTTTATTCTTCCTGGATCATTGCAAATTGTTGGTTGACTTTTGGAGGAGTAAAAAAGAAAATTGATGCTGTCCATTGATCTCTAATTCCTTATCCATTAGAGAAGTGCATTGTGGAACGTAATATGTTCTTCTTGGTTTAGCACAAAGGTTGCCGCAGGATATAGAACTAGAAGAGATGACAACTGCCTAAAATTTTAATGTAGGTGTCGAAGTAATTTTCTGTTTTAGAGAACATTCACAATATTTTTTATTAAGCAAATTCGTTTATTACTGGAACTTAGAGAAGTTTTTTCTTTAAAATAGAATGAGATAGATCATAATAGTTGCTTTAGTTAGTTTGGGTCCATAATTATGTCATTTAGGATGCGGGTAGATAAATTTGGTTATCTGGGTTTTACTTGAAGAGAAATAAGTTAGTTTAGATATAATTTAAAAATCTAAAAGGTGTTATATTAATTAGGCTTATTAGGTATTAATTAGATGATGTAGGAGTACAATCTGATAATGACTAAATTCAACTCCCTGTCGACAGCCGAAAATAAACCTGTTGAGCCTGCTGTCGACAGTCATAACATAAGCCCTTTCGACAGGCTTTTATAGGGAGTCAGGAGTTTTCAGTCTACAGATCACTTGTCGACAGGCCCTTTCGGCTTTCAACAACCCTATTACGCATCAGGTTTTCAGAATTAGTTTAGGATTTGATTTTTAGGTCCAATTTAGTTTCTAATTAATTTTCTATTTCTTTATTTTGAATTTAGATTACCTAGATAGATTAGGACTGTTTTAAATCTTTTCGTTTTTAGAAATAGATTATAGTTTTTAAGTAGGACTAGTACTCTTTTGTAAGCCTATAAAATGCCCTTGTATTCTTTATTTTGGTAAACAATCTTTTATTTAACTTTTAATCAAAATACTTTGAGTTTTCCTCTTATTTGCTTGTGACTTCAAGTTGTTCTCTTGACTCGTGGATTCGGGTCATTCTTGCCCGTGAGTTTGAGTAATTACTGAAAATCACCTAGAGGGGGGGTGAATAGGTGATAATGCTAATTTAGAAACTAAATGCGGAAGCTAAAACAATTTTGCAACACACATAATACAACCAACAAGTGTAGCCGAATTCCCCGCGAAGGGCTCTGGACTAACTCCTCTTGATTCCCCTAGATAAGAGTTGAGGTGCTATATGAAGCTCTTGTGGTTAAGTATAAGTGAGGCACACACACAAGCAAGCCAAGCATATAAGGATGATAAGCAATATGAAATAATATAAGGCACAACACAAGCAAATATGATATGATGATAAGAATGATGCTTTGCACAAATAAAAGAGAGAGAGAGTTAGAGAGACAAAGGATCAAACGCAAACACAAAGATATGTTCCGAGATTCGAGCCCCTAGCTCTACGTCCCCGCCTTCACCGAGAAGGATTTCTAATCCACTAAAGGAGTACCGAACTCCTCTCTCAACCTTACAAATGCCACCGAGGCAATACAACCACAATCCACCTCTACCGAAGAGAGATAAGGCCCGTAGCCAACAAACAAACTCAATCACCTCTACCGAAGAGGGATACAAACCAATACCACTCCGATCAACCTCTACCAAAGAGGGATACACAAATACAAGGAAGGTTTACAACTTGGTGGTTTCCTCAACCACAAACAATCTCTTTTCCCACAAATAAAATGATCCTATAGAATAGGATAGATGATAGCTCAAGTGTGAAAAAACTAGAGTTTGGAAAACAAAAACTCAAAGAAAAATACTTGGGAAAACTCTTGTAAAAGATAGAAATGAAGAACCAAAACAAATCTCCCAATTTTCTATTTTCTTTGATTTTTTCAAAAACTCTAAAACAAATAAGATTGATCTTTTGAAGCTCTAAAACCTTTTGAAAACTTGTTTTAAACACCAAGAAAGGAGAGAAATTTTAGCTCTTAAAATCTTAGCCAAAACCCCCAAGAAATGGGGTATTTATAGCCCAAACAGAAAACTAGCCGTTAGGCTGATCTGTCAGCCTGACAGGCTGGCGGTCGACCGCCCGGTCGACTGCCAACGGTCAAAAATATGACCGTTGGAGCAATCCGGTTGACCGCCCGGATACAGAGAGCAGAGCTCTCTGGTCCGGTCCACCGCCCGGTCGACCGCCCAGTCGACCGGCCCACTGTGCTGCCAGACGTGCACAGTTTTTGCGCACGTCAGTCGACCGTACGGTCGACCGGCCCTTGGTGCGGTCGACCGTGCGGTCGGCCGACCTGGCCTGTCAGCCACTGTTCTGGGTCAGAAAAACATGTTAAAAATATTTTTAAAAAATCTTTTATCTCTTCTAAAAATCCCAAAAAATAGTTTTAACATTTTGCATTGATATATAAACATGTGATAAAATTTTCAACTCAAATATCAAGCAATTTGAACTATTTTTGTGTTTTATCATTTTTACCAAAAATCAAAACTTGTATTTTATCAAACTTTGATTTTTCAAAACATGAATAAGATAGTCAAAATAAGTTTGTCTAAGAAGTTTAAGCATGCATGTATAGAAGGAATACATCTACTATACACAAACCAATTAAACTTGTTTTGATCAATCTATTCATGAAAACAAATATTGGTTAAACCAAAACGAAAAATCAATATCTAAACATAAAACGTATGTGTATTGTGCACTTGAGCATATCAACTATTCTAAGCTTTACAAATGGATCTAAACACACTAAACACTAGGATACCTAAGTCTTCTTGACGATCTTCAATCTTCAAGCCGACTCGATCCCAAACGTGATCCACGAGCTAGGCTATGTATGATCTTGATGCTCGGGTCCTGGAATCACCAAGTGAAAGCTTCCAAACTTCTCTTTTTGAAGCTATCACCAACTAATATCTTGATCAATGATCTGTAACTAAAATCACAAGATTATTAGTAAACATAACTACATGAGTTAATCATCATCAAAACTAGAGAGGAAGGCCTCCGGGCCAACAATCTCCCCCTTTTTGATGATGACAAAACTCATGGAGTTATATATGCATGGATTAAAGTTAAGCTTCAAAGAAGCTCCCCCTTAACTCATGCATAAACAAATAAATAATAAATATGCAATGAATAACAATGCATAATCATGCATAAACAATAAAAGGCTCTAGATACCAATGAAATGTTCAAAAACAAAACATGCTCTAGATACCAATTAAAATTAAACTAAATTAAACTTAATATATGCAAAACATAAACATGCATATATAAAACTCAAAATCTTTCTCCCCCTTTTTGTCAATCATCAACAAAGGGGTAAAAACCAAAACAAAACAAAATCTTCTCCCCCTTTTTAATACAAAGAAACAATCATCAATAAGGGGTAAATAAAGACAATGTTCTCCCTCTTTTTGTCTAAAACAAAAACAAAACCAAATAGGGGTGACAATCAATTGAAAATATGTCAAAGTAGTATCTTGATACCAATTGAAAGTAAACATAGATCAATAAAGAAATGGTATATGCGATATACATTCATGAAGAGGAAGATGTGAAGCTTCCCTACATAGATACATTACATGAAGGAAGATGACAAGCCCTAATTCACATAACGTACACTATGTAATGCATAAGAGGGGATGTGAAGCTCCCCCTACACACGTGTTCCACATAAAGAAGAGATTGTCAAGCTCTTCAATACAAGATACACTCATCATGAATCTATATGTAGAAGAGATGTTAAGCTCTCATTGCATATAGGCAATACAAATCAAAACTTTTGTATTTTTATTATTTTTATTAAATAAAATTTTGAGATACCAATTTTAAAACATTCAAATAAACATCTTGATATCAAAATGAGTATTTTTCTTTTTAAGTATATGATATCAATTTAAAATTTTTATTTTCTATCATAAAGCTAGGGAGTAGAGATACAAATACCAATTGAAATATGAAAATCGAATTTTCTCCCCTTTATGAAATACTAACAAAAACAATGCGTAAGCTCGAAATAAGATACCAATTGAATCAATTGAAACAAAGTTAAAACTCAAGGTGTTGGGTTATGCTAAAGCTTGAGTAAACAAAAACTAACATTTGTGATATTTTTGAACACAAATAAAACATATATATGTATGAAAGATAGATACCAATCGAAATTGATACTCTTGGAATTGAAAACATACATACATACAACCATATATGAGTATACAAAAAAGTCAAAATTGATACCAATTGAAAGAATCCAATGATATCAATTGAAACAACAATAATATTAAAGTATAACTCATATAACCTATCCTCCCAATCATGTTCAAGTTAAAAATGATTTTCACTATAAGGCATACATGAGCATGATCTCCCATCCAACCACCCTTGGATGGTAGGGGTTTTCAAAAATAGATTTGAAAATAAGCTTTGTTTAAAAACTCTACCAAAATGAAGAATATCGCAACTAGTAAAATGAAAAAACTCGTAAACTAGTACGAAATCCTTCAAGTAAGAAATAAAACAAAATTATTTTTCACGAAACATGAAATCCACATGATAATCAACACTCTAAGCCAATTAAGCATAAATATAACTCATGAAAACAAAACATGAGTAAACAATAAATGTGAGTGTACAAATAAAATGTGAAGATCATAATCATGAAAGATGGACAATAAGCTCAATATTCCTTGAAACAAGAAAATCATCAAAACTTATTTAATCTTCAAGGCATATGTATGTCTTATACAAACTAAAGTATACATGCATATCCAAAACACAACGAGTCCACAAAGATATATGCATGAAGGCACGTGGCTCAAAGGATGTATATGTATAACAATAATTTGGATAAAATGGACATATACATGAAGTTAAATATAAACACATGGAAACATGAAAAACTAAATTTCCATTAAAACAAATTTCATTTCAAGGTATATGTATGATTTGTCAACACAAAAAGTATACATACATATCCCTAAACACAATTGAGTCCATATGTATAGATTTGTATGAAAAGCAAATGACTCAAGGGGTATTCATGTATATCTTAAAGTTTGGCAAAATAGACATATACATGAAATGAAAACACATGATCATAAAACAAAACTAAAATGGGAATACAAGTTTAAATTGCATGGATCATCAAAACTAGACTATACTAGCACATCTAATGGGTTCAAATAAGCATTCAAGCTCAAACATATATAGATTTATTTGTGGCCCACTATATGCACAAGTATATATCTAGTCTTAATGAAAACTAACATTTAAACATATATTCAAATCATGAAGCATCAAAACAAGATATAAATCATCATGATAAACATAAACATGATTATTAAGAAAATCCACATGTTATTAAACTTATGATAAACATGATAGCTAAACAAATGGTGAGAACACAAAAATATTGGTCCATATTAAACATGGGTGTCTCAAAAGGCTATACATGCATGTCAAATATTTAATAAACATAGCATTGACATAATAATCTAAAAACATCAAAACATGCTATATATAATAAAATGAAAAGCATGTAAACAATAATTAGGAGTTAGAGACCGTTACCAAAACCTAGAAGGCAACTCTCCTTGTCTCCAAAATATGGTGGTCCTTTCCACCAAACATCCATTGAAAGTGATGCATCCAAATGATTTCCATGAAGCTCGGAACGCATCCACTCCAAGGTACCTCTACTCTCACGTCATGCGAGAGCCCACACCTACATCATAAACAAGAGGGGTGGTCTTTGGTACCCATATCTTATTGGGTCCATGGGGGTTAGTCCCTTTTCTAACCCAAACAAATTTATTTGCTAAATTAGAAACATGTATATGATCATAACAAAATTTAGTAAGGTGACCCTTACATCCACAATGTGTACAAGTGTACACATGAGCATACATAGTGTGATGGTGTCCGTGAGGAGCATATGTATGCCGTGGGGGGTGTGCATGAAAAGATGGAACTTGTTTCTTTCGAAACAAAGTTTCCAAACGTGTATGGCCCGCAACACATTGGCTCAAAGTGGAGCCCAAACAATCCACTCTCTTCTTCAACAAACAAAAATCATCATTAATCCTAGAAGAAGAGATACATGCAATAGGTAGACTAGATGAAGAAGCTACACTAGCATGGCAAACATGTGCATCAATCTTATTTTTCAAAAACTCATTTTTCTTTAAACACATATCTAAATCTTTTGAAATAGAAATAATTTTTGTTTTCAAAGATTCATTTTTTTACAACAAAATTAACTTTTGAAGTCAAGTTTTCATTTTTCTTTAAAACTTTTTCACAATCATTTTTATTTTTCAAAATTTTGTTTTCATTTAAAACAAGATCAAGTTGAGATTTTAATGAATCTCTCTCTCATTAGAAATCTCCTCTTTTTCTTGCAAAACATTGTTAAGTCTAGAAAGCAAGTTTTTATTATCATTGTTAATGCTTAGACTTTTCTTTTTCAAAATTTTATATTTTTCAAACAATTTTTCACAAACAATAGATAACTCTTCATTCAAAGCATTGACATCCATATAATCATGATCATCAAATGAAGAGCTAGCATCAAAACTATCTAGTTAAGATTCCGATTGTACCTCAAGGGAGTCATTCCCTTGGATCATGAAGCATTGTGACTCGGATTCTCCACTAGATTCCTCCTCTTGTTGGATTGGCATTTGAAGCTCGAAGGTGGTGGTTGTCAACTTGTTCCACACTGCAAAAGCGGAATCAAGATTAGAAACAAGCATAAGATATTCTTTTGAAAGCGTGCTTCTAATGGCCTCAAGGGCTTGTGCATTGGCCCCTATATGCTTGCTATCACTAAGGAAGGATTCCTTGGTAATGGCAAGGTGAACCTTATATCCTAGGGTTAGTAAATAAACGGACATCCTAGTCTTCCAAACAATGATGTTGGAAGGGTCAAACATAGGTGGGGTCATGAAGTCCATGGATCCAAGCTATTTGTGTGCAAACAAGCAAATGCAAATGATAAATTAGCAAACAAAGGATCTCACTCCTAGGATGTTAAGCCTAAGTATCAGGAGCGTAGGCTCTGATACCAATTGAAAATCACCTAGAGGGGGGGTGAATAGGTGATAATGCTAATTTAGAAACTAAATGCGGAAGCTAAAACAATTTTGCAACACACTTAATACAACCAACAAGTGTAGCCGAATTCCCCGTGAAGGGCTCTGGACTAACTCCTCTTGATTCCCCTAGATAAGGGTTGAGGTGCTATATGAAGCTCTTGTGGTTAAGTATAAGTGAGGCACACACACAAGCAAGCCAAGCATATAAGGATGATAAGCAATATGAAATAATGCAAGGCACAACACAAGCAAATATGATATGATGATAAGAATGATGCTTTGCACAAATAAAAGAGAGAGAGTTAGAGAGACAAAGGATCAAACGCAAACACAAAGATATGTTCCGAGGTTCGAGCCCCTAGCTCTACGTCCCCGCCTTCACCGAGAAAGATTTCTAATCCACTAAAGGAGTACCGAACTCCTCTCTCAACCTTACAAATGCCACCGAGGCAATACATCCACAATCCACCTCACCGAAGAGGGATAAGGCCCGTAGCCAACAAACAAACTCAATCACCTCTACCGAAGAGGGATACAAACCAATACCACTCCGATCAACCTCTACCAAAGAGGGATACACAAATACAAGGAGGGTTTACAACTTGGTGGTTTCCTCAACCACAAACAATCTCTTTTCCCACAAATAAAATGATCCTATAGAATAGGATAGATGATAGCTCAAGTGTGGAAAAGCTAGAGTTTGGAAAATAAAAACTCAAAGAAAAATACTTGGAAAAATTCTTGTAAAAGATAGAAATGAAGAACCAAAACAAATCTCCTAATTTTCTATTTTCTTTAATTTTTTCAAAAACTCTAAAACAAATAAGATTGATCTTTTGAAGCTCTAAAACCTTTTGAAAACTTGTTTTAAACACCAAGAAAGGAGAGAAATTTTAGCTCTTAAAATCTTAGTCAAAACCCCCAAGAAATGGGGTATTTATAGCCCAAACAGAAAACTAGCCGTTAAGCTGATCTGTCAGCCTGACAGGCTGGCAGTCGACCGGCCAGTCGACTACCAACGGTCAAAAATATAACCGTTGGAGCAATCCGGTCGACCGCCGGATACAGAGAGCAGAGCTCTCTGGTCCGGTCGACCGCCCGGTCGACCGGCCCACTGTGCTGCCAGACGTGCACAGTTCTGTGCACGTCGGTCGACCGTACGGTCGACCGGCCCTTGGTGCGGTCGGCTGACCTGGCCTGTCAGCCACTGTTCTGGGTCAGAAAAACATGTTAAAAATATTTTAAAAAATCTTTTATCTCTTCTAAAAATTCCCAAAAATAGTTTTAACATTTTGCATTGATATATAAACATGTGATAAAATTTTCAACTCAAATATCAAGCAATTTGAACTATTTTTGTGTTTTATCATTTTTACCAAAAACCAAAACTTGTATTTTATCAAACTTTAATTTTTCAAAACATGAATAGGATAGTCAAAATAAGTTTGTCTAAGAAGTTTAAGCATGCATGTATAGAAGGAATACATCTACTATACACAAACCAATTAAATTTGTTTTGATCAATCTATTCATGAAAATAAATATTGGTTAAACCAAAACCGAAAAACCAATATCCAAACATAAAACGTGTGTGTATTGTGCACTTGAGCATATCAACTATTCTAAGATTTACAAATGGATCTAAACACACTAAACACTAGGATACCTAAGTCTTCTTGACGATCTTCAATCTTCAAGCCGACTCGATCCCAAACGTGATCCACGAGCTAGGCTATGTATGATCTTGATGCTCGGACCCTGGAATCACCAAGTGAAAGCTTCCAAACTCCTCTTTTTGAAGCTATCACCAACTAATATCTTGATCAATGATCTGTAACTAAAATCACAAGATTATTAATAAACATAACTACATGAGTTAATCATCATCAAAACTAGAGAGGAAGGCCTCCGGGCCAACAATTACCCCTACTTGGAGATCTATTCAGGGCTCGTTAGCGCTAGAACGAGATCTAACTCGCGTCGTTCTTCTTCGCTTCCCTGTCTGCGTCAAGTGGTATTAGAGCCACGACTATTTTTGGTGATGGAAGGAGACGATGATGGATTGTAAGACCTTTTTTCTAGGATGAGCACTGCTATAAGGAGGGGCAACACCTTCACAAGGATGTCTCTCAAGGTTGATAATTGAAGCCTAACCGATTGTACGTACCGAAGTGGACATGATCGTCAATCGTATCAACCACCACTTCATCGACCACCAAGGTACCATCTACAATGTCCTCAAATTTTCTGAATTTTTTATGAAGAGAAATCACCCATCTATCAATCCAATGATTTTAAAGACGATTATGAAAGACAGAGAAGGTTTACTAATCCTAACCCTAATAGGAGAGGCAGATTTCCGAACCCTAATAGGAGAAAAAAATTTCCTAATTCTTTCCAAGACATAGGAGGAGGATACTTGAATCCTTATGAGTTTAGGATTCCTTTTGTTGATAGGAGTCATGATGTTGAGTCAACTTTACTTTGGGTCGATAAAATTGATAAGTTATTTGACATGGAGTATATCCCCATGGAAGATAAAGTTGAGTTTATGGCCTACAAACTTAAAGGAAGGACTGTGACATGGTGATATCGATTTCAAAACATGTGTATGTACCAAGACAAGCGACCTATAAGAACGTAGAGCTGGATGAAAAGACTCTTACAAGCCCATAGCTTTGCTTTGGAGGAAGAAGAGATGGAGAATCGACCTCGACATGAGATCCTATCGGTCAACGATATTGCGAAATCAAATCAGCAATCACCTGTTGAAGAGCAATCAATCAAGAGAGATTTATCAAACTATAAAGCGACTATCAGCCAAGAACAACCTTTCGATGAAGTCATAAGTCTATGCTAACTATTCCTAGTCCGAAAGAAGAAAACCCAAATTGCATGCCTATATGCAATCAAGGTGAGTTCTTCGTGGAGCCAAAGGAAATAAAGTAAGGCGTTTTAATTTCTACAACCACTAAAATTTCCGAGGAGGTCGACAAATCACATGAGGAGTGCAAAGGAGTTGGAATCAACAAGCTTGAAGTATTACCATACATGAAAAATAAACATAATCATGGTACGATTATTCTTCATGATTTTAAAATCCTTTCTTATAGAAGAAGAGTGCCAATGATGACAGTTCTAAATTCTTCGAGTTCATATATCCTACTGTCAGCACGTGGGTGCAACGTTTTCTGCAAGGTATGCTAATACTTATCTCCACTCGTACTTTGGAAGATCTTCGTCGGAGCGAATCAATGAATTATGGGAACATGATGCATGTGTATGTCTGGATGATAGAGTAGCATCAACTATTTGGCATTGATTACCAACATATTCGAGATGAAGATTACATTGAAGAGTCAATGACGCAACACTGCCTGGAGTTTGATGAAGATCTTCGAGACGAATTAAGATTTTGGCATCACACTTTTTCTCAAGTAGAGTTTGATAAATCCAACAAGAAGTATAAGGCAACTGCTGACAAGAAGAGACGAGAGAAACTCTTCGAGGAAGAAAATGTGATAATGATATATTTAAGAAAAGAAAAAAATCCCAACTTAAAGAGTCTTACCAAGTAGCTGTATCTTGATAGAAACTGAAGGACGAGTTCTTTTGAAGAGGGAGAGACTGATGTAAGAGTACAATATAAGAATGACTAAATTCAACTCCATGTCGACAACCCAAAATAAACATGTCGACAGTCATAACATGAGCCCTGTTGACAGGATTTTACAGAGTCAAGAGTTTTCAGCCTGTAGATCACCTGCCGACAGGCCTCTTTGGCTGTCGACAACCCTATTATGCAACAAGGTTTCAAAATTAATTTAGGATTTATTTTTAGGTCTAATTTAGTTTCTAATTAATTTTCTGTTTCTTTATTTTGAATTTAGATTACCTAGGCAATGTTCTAAAAATCGGATTAATCGGCCGACTAATCCGATTCGTTGGCAGTCCGCTTAATATTACATTAAGTGCGTTGATTATGCGCTTGGGCGATTAATTGGGTCCAAAATGATTAATCCCCGATTAATGCCCGATTAATCGATTAATCTCAGATTAATCTGATTAATCATTTAGGCATTTCATATGTTTCTTATTTGAAAAACTTATCATTTTGTGTGTGTTGAATCACTAAATAGTTTATGTGTGATGCTGATGATTTGATAATGATCTTTTATTAAATAGTAGACGAACTGTATTTATTAATAGAAGATGAATTATGATATTTTGTTATTATATATTTTGCATAAAGAGATACTTATGTTTTATTATTTTTGATTATTTTTCAAATTAACTCATCAAGCAATTTTTCTCCATCATTCTTTAAATCTCATTATTTTGATTGATAAATTGACTAATTTTTTTTATTTATCTTATTTTGCAGGTAAGCTCTTTGATTTATATTTATGTTGCAAAATTTGAAATCTTGGATTACTAATACGAAGAAATAAGTTCTCTTACTTTTTTTACTATTTATTTTTATTGTCTCGTTGTTCATCATATTATGGTTTATAACTTCACATTTAGATATTGTCTTGTATAATATTTAGGTATTTTCAGCAATTAACTGTATATATTCATATGTATTTGGCTATAAATATAATTAAATATATTAAAATATTAAAAAAGATTAATCCCTGATTAATTCGATTAATCATTATTCAGTGTTAGATTGCACGAATAATGAAACCGATATTTAGAACACTATACCTAGATAGATTAGAATTCTTTTAAATCTTTTGTTTACTTTTAGGAATAGATTATAGTTTTCAAGTAAGAGTATTACTCTTTTGTAAGCCTATAAAAGGCCCTTGTATTCTTTATTTTGGTAAACAATCTTTTATTCAAGTTTTAATTAAAATGCTTTGAATTTTTCTCATATTTGCTCGTGGATTTGAGTTGTTCTCTTGGCTCGTAGTTTCAAGTCG
Organism: Agave tequilana; assembly: GCA_038442645.1. Classification (NCBI taxonomy): domain Eukaryota; kingdom Viridiplantae; phylum Streptophyta; class Magnoliopsida; order Asparagales; family Asparagaceae; genus Agave; species Agave tequilana. The sequence continues at coordinate 82,561 of JAVJIF010011462.1, forward strand.
TTCTTACTCGTGGATTTGAGTAGTTATCCCTACATGGAGATCTTTTTAGGGTTAGTCAGTGCTAGAACGAGATTTAGCCCGCGTCGTTCGTTTTCTTCGCTTCTCCGCCTGCATCATTATATCAGTCAAATAGTCATGTTTTTATTATGAAATAGCCTATAGAAAGGCTGAATTTGATGGAAAATGGGAATGAGGATCATTAGTTTTTGTTTGTTGTGACACCATGGTATTTTTTGTTGATATACTCTTCTATTTGACTCTTATCTATCTTCTTCATTATTTAATTTCTGTTCAGATCTGGATGATGCACATACTTCATTAAATCGATTTTTTCCTCTGAAGTAAGCCCCAAATTATATTTTTGTAATTTAGCAACCCCCACATTATATATAAAAAAGTTAAATATGTTACTAGTTAAACTATATATATTAAGGGATGTGAGGAGTGAAGAATAGCTTAGCGATTAGCTTGAACATGCTCCCGGTCTTCTGTCTCCAACATTTGTGGCTCCTCAATCGGGAAGAGGCCTTCCAATTTCTACTTTATCGAAAAAGTACGGTTGCTAAGAGTCGCGACCCCCGACCATTGACATGTTCAATCCTTCACATCTTCGTAGCCAAAACAAGAGTTGGTATTGGTAGGATGAATCCCAACATCATTTCTATGGATATCCTACTTAGTTTTTTTTTGTAACGTCACTCTAAGCCACACTTATTGAATAGACTTACTAAGGGAGGTCATCCACAATGATCTGAATAGTTGGAGACGTTGTATGTACATGAATATATCTCATTCAGTCCATGCATTATGCTCGCGACTTCTGGAGTGGAGCCACTGAGAAGGACAATCTTAGGTCAGGTCCAGCTTGCTAGCTAGTCAGTAGGGAATTCAAAAAGAGTCACATTATCTGACTCCTCATTGGCGTCTTCATCACATGTATCAGTAGCAAGGTTCAAATTTCTAGTAATACACCAGCTTCAGATTGTTGCAGTCCTCAACATGTTTGGTGAATTCGGGCTGCTTTTCAATTATAAGTACAACTTTAGTCCCTAATATTGGACTGCATGCAAAAAAGAATATAAGAGAAACTAAACAAATAAGAAGCATACAATTTTTCTTCTTCTCAACCGTTTGCCTCATTAGGTAAGCACAGCTCTGGGTGTGGACCGGGCAAATCTTGTAGAGGTGGAGACTTTGTGTTTTTATTTGCTCTAACATATTCTTCCACAGTCTCAACTTGTTCTTCTCAAACCTCTTTTATGCTTTGGGAGATCCACCACCATAATATTCTCAAACATTCATAAGGTAACTTCTAACCATGATTAACCTCAACAAGAAACTATTGAAGGTCTTTCCTACTCATTGCTTCCCACCACTCATATATTTGATTGCTCTTCTAATTTGTTTTCTTTATATACAATATTAATCCACAACCCATCAGCATAAGCTTTATTGGGTAGAGGGGTTATCTGACATGGTATCACTGGCAACTTAAAATGTTTGTTTATCCCATTCATTATGTCTTTCCTAACTACTCATATATACACTGAATCCTCACCACGTGGCTCAAAGGCCTACTTGAAGGAGAATTTTAAATTTGCTTTATATTGATTTCAGCCCACCGCCCATCAGCTTGAAGTTTCGGGTAAAGTGGTTCTTGAATTGGTATTCAGAGCATTAGACTATCAGTGTCAAGAGGTCTGTTCAAACCATTTAATTGGCAATTTTAAACGTGTTTAGTTATCCCCGTTTATTCCTTAAGCAAGTTGTTTATACTAGTGGTCTTTTCCTTATGGCCTAAGGGCCCAAGTGAGAGGAGAGTATCAAGTCACGTAAGCGTAAAGAATGTGTGATGTACATTAGTAGCCCACAATCCTTTAGTTCATGCTTATTCAGTAAAGTGGCCATTTGACACTATTGCCATATGAGATTTGCGTTTTATAATTTCTAGCATAGAAAACATATTGGCTAGCTATATATCCCAGTATGTCACATGTTAGCAAGGAGCCTAGCAAATGTCAATCTTAGTCCAGACACCGTTAACAATTATACAAACAGATAGTTTTTTATTTTGGTCAGGATTTATGTCAAATTAATAAGTGCACTAAGAACTTATTGGCAATTTTCAATCCATAAATGGCCATGGCTAAAAATTCAAAATTTTGGATGAGCATAACCTCACTAAACAACACAAGTGAAATTCTATCCATAAACGACATAAATGGCAGAGTTTGGCACAAACAACACCATCCAAAATTTTACATCATAACCAATCATCGCAAGTCACAATAAGACACAATCATCTATAATTTAATTTTGGGTGAAAACTCATGGCATTAGAAATGGCAAAAATTAGCTAGAATGCCCAAAAATCCATGAATTTGTGTGGGTGTGTAAACTGCCCTAAAAGATCTCGAATGTAATGATAAAATGCTTTCTTCTTTCTTTCTTACTTTGTTTTTTGGGTAACAGTGGAGCATGGTTAAACATCACTGGAATGCAAATTCACATTTTGGAAGGAATATAAATTGCCCCAAGAGTTGTTAGCTCACAAAACACAGAGTCAGTCATCAAATGCTTATTTTTCTGGGATCTGGAGCATACTAATGAATTAAATTAAGGAGAACAGAAAATCACAACTTTAGGGAGTATTAGAAATTTAGAAGGGCCTTGACTTGTGAATCAACTTATAACTAGCCACGAAGATCAAAACCACCAATTTTAAACCCGTACTTTCTCATATTAGTCCACATGTGGAGCCACAGTTGGTTGCAATAAAACTAAATGGAAAATGAATTGAGTTTTTTCTCTCTAGATAGGATGAAAGGAGATCAAGCATACCTGCCGGCCCATCCAGTTGCGAGTCTGTTTGCTTGTTGAGTCATTTCATTGGTTAGCAGCTCAGGTAGCCAACCACCAACAAGATGGTAACATATATGGAGAATGTGTATTGAGTGAAGGATGGACTTCAAATCCCAGGGGCTTGGGGGAAAAAAAATTAAGGATTTTCAGGTGCAACAATGTACAGTAGTAGTATTTTTACTGATATAATACATGATCACAATCACCTTCATTTCAAAGAAAAAGGAAAACTTGGGTTTTAAGAAAAGAGGAATTAGGGTTTGAGAAAGAATCAGATGAATTTGGGCTTCACACCCCTTGCATCACGGACTTCGTACCCCTTACGCCACGGGCTTCGCACCCCAATACTCAAGAGCACACTCAAGAGAATTTAACTGGAAAGTTTTAATTTAATTATTATCTAATTTATTCATTGAGTTGAGTCTCTTTAAATAGGCTCTTACAAAGCGAGCTTCTCCATCACAACCGATGTGGGACTAAATTTCATAATAAAATAAAGCAATTAAATTCAAAATAAACTAAGGCATAAAAATAACTAGCAACTGAGCATGATATCCTCATCATTTTCCCAGGGTGAGAGAAACACCCTGTTGAGTGAGGGCACCGCTCTTGAAGCATCTCACGGGCCATGGAGGTGATCGTGACAGCATCACTAGTTTATCACATCGAGATCAAGATAGTGGAACTGGCTTCTGTTACAAATAGGTGGCCGTCGATCAGAGCTTGAACAAGATATATGCAGCGTGGCAAGTTAACTTAGCTCCACTGAAAACTGACCCATATGTCAAAGCACTAATATCCTGTGAACCAGTCTCTTGTAAGAAGATCTGTAATTAGTTGCACACATCAGGCAAGGTTAAGAAAAGTGAGCCCCCATAACTGTCAAAGATGGTACTAGCTCCAAGGTGGGCTCTGATAAAGATCTACAAGGGTCTTAATAGGCAACTCTATAACTTTCGTGGGCCGTGGAAAAATCTCTTCTTGCGGTGACACCAACTCAGCAACAACTTCTGGCCCTGACTTTGGCTTATCATTAACTGGTTCTGGATCTTCAACAATCTCTATCGCCTTACTTCCTGGTATCTTCACCATATCAGTGAGAATCTCCTTACATTCAACGATCAGATCATTGAATTGTGGTCCCTTGAGGCGCGGAGCATACCGAACACAAAGAAGCTCTTGTAAGATAAGCCAATCTCGACAGTCGATATGCATATTTTTTCACCACCAATAAGCTTCTCCAGCCAGCTTCATTGGATATAGTGGCACTTCTGCGCATGTGTCAAGGAGATATCTGAAGAAATCCTCAAGATGATTTTCTCATTTTTCCTACCCATCCTGATCATTAGAACCCTGAAAATATGGGAGAGCTGTCTACATGTCCCTTTCAACCTCCTTCTCATCACCATTAGTATTTATGTATTTGCTATAAAAGTAAAACCTCACGAATAAAACTCAGTGCATAAAGATCAGAGGTTACCCAAGAATTTCAGTCAATGTTAAAGCGGTTTCAGTACGCGCGCGATCTGGGAGTGCATAATGCTTAAACGGTGGTTAAATGGATTACATGTTTTATTATTATTTTAATATATAATAATATTGTTATACTTAAAACATGCAAATATGAATTCTATAGATTCCAAAAAACATAAAATATATAACAAACATAACTTGAAAAATTAAATTACTAGTACTAAAAGAAATTTAAAAATAATAATGTCAATCGGTTCAAAGTACATCAATGTACCTCCACCTTCAACAAGTATAGTTAAAAAATACTTTTTAAATTAACAAATATATATATATATTTATTTCAAAAACCAACATACTTCCAACAACTTTGGTTCACTGCTAGATGCATCTGCAAGTAATATGCAACTCTATCCTTCTTACGCTTGAGGCACTCCTCTGCCTATTAAAGAAATAAAGACCATTAACAAGTACCTGATCAAAATACGTGCACGCGAGGAGGGAAGAGAGAGCTGACCAGGGGGAGGTCGCGTCGATGCAGGATGAGGTCGTCGTTGAAGCTTTGTTGCTAATTAGAGAGCTGATAGCAGGGGAGGTCGCGGTGGGAGGATCAACCACAAAGGGGAGGTCGTCGTAGAAGGGCAGTTCGCCACAGGAGGTCAACACTTTGTGAACTTCTTCGTCATCGAACTTTGAGAGCCCTAATTCCCCAGGAGGATCGTCGCCGCCGTGAGCTTCGGGAGATTCAGATAAAATTAGTGTTTTGAGAGCTTCGTCGTCTCGTCGTCGTAAGCATCGAGAGCTTCTTCGTGAGATTCGGGAGCTTCGTCATCACTGCAGGAAGATCGAGGATGCAGATAAATTTACGGCTCGCAAACCCTAATTCTCCAACTCGCGACAATTTATATTCTCAATTATTGGATCATGTTTGAGTTCAGTTAGCTTAATGGATTCGAAATTTGACTCCATTTAGAAAACAATTGAATAATGTTTAAACGGACACTAATTAATCACCGATTACACGCTTAATCATCGCTTACGCGAATTAATCGCGTGACTGAGGAATTTGACCGCTTTCTTCAAGTTCTGTTCGATTTTAGGTCAAAAACATTCAAGCGGACGATTAATCGACCGCTTAAACTTTTTTTAGAACACTTATTTCAGTGGCTTAAATTGAACTCAAATCTGACTGAAAGTGGCCTGAAACGTTAATTTCTGCTGTAGGGGTAGTACTTGCACCAAATACGGGCTCGTGGAGGTCGGATCTGCTGCTCGAGTGTTACGAATTCTCTTCAGTGGCTCTGGGGCTCAGTTACGAACCCAACACTTTGAACAGAGCTCGGAACGAACTCCGAACGAGCGAGTTTTGGATGGGGAAATATGAACAATAATCTGGGTTACTGTTCACGAAACAGTAATCGCTCTGATTACTGTTCACGGAACAATAACTTCTTTTTGGAGTAGATCTAGGTTTGGATCTAGATCTGGAAAGTGAAAAAACTTAGGATTTGAAGAAAAGAAGATTTTTTTTTGAATAGATCAAGGATTGGTCTAGATCTAGTGTTCGAGGGAGAGATGAGAAAATTTTGAAGGAGATTGAAACCAAGAGCTCTGATACCAAACAAATGTAATACTATATTGCAATCACCTTCAATTTAAAGAAAAAAAAAAAGAAAAACTAGGATTTGGGAGAAGAGGAATTAGGGTTTGAGAAAAGAACAAGATAAATTTGGGCGTCACACCCCTGGTATCAGAGACTTCACACCCCAATACTCAAGAGCACACTCAAGAGAATTTAATTGAAAATTTTTAATTTAATCATTAGCTAATTTATTCATTGAGTTGAGCCTCTTCAAATAGGCTTCTACAAAACGAACTTTCCCATCACAACCGATGTGAGATTAAATTTCATAATAAAAAGAACAACTAAATTCAAAATAAACTAAGGCATGAAAATAACTAGCAACTGAGCGTGATGTCCTCATCATTTACGGTGGGCGGGCCAGAATCCTCAAAATCCAACTCCCCGAGACTAACACACAAGTCTGACCCACACTTTGTAACGAGTCTCCTCAAGAAAAAACTCTGGATTCACTGGGATTACCAGTGAAAATTATGCAACTTCTCTCAATTTGCAGGGCAACAATAGTGTTCTTGAATATTTCAGATAATCCTACTCCTGTACAGTCTACATTATGCTAAAATCTTGAGGTTCACCTTGCCATGACAAGTGCCTATGACAGCTCCAGTAAGATGCCACACCCAATACCCAAATATTTTACAATGAGAGAATTTCACTAATATTATTAAACTAATATTACTATAGATGCATTAGATGTGTTAAGGGCAAACTAATATTACTATAGGTGCATTAGATGTGTAAGGACACTCATTATAATTCTAACATAAGTAAGGTCTTTAAACCCAACACTCGTTGATTATGGAAAGGTTGACTTCAATGGTAAGGGGGGCAAACATATTACTCTCCTTTGACTGAATCAGATGTTACTGCACATAACCATCCTATAGCGTCTAATCAGATTTAACTAATGACTTGAAATAGTGATACATTTAACAGAAAGTCTCGTCTGTGGGGATTATGGCTAAAGTACTAGATGAACTATTGGATAGATGGATATGAAAGGCTACCTTGATTGGACGAGTAGCCTTGAGATGTCTTTTTAGTGGCACCAACTGAGGGGCTCAAGGTCCCTAAAACTGGGAGTAAAGTGTCTAGATATGGTGGTGAGGGCAAGCATGACATTCATCCCTAGATAAGTGAGCTGGAGATACCTACATGGATGGAAGCAAAGGGGATCTTGGATTCCAATTACCTTAGTCAAGACTAATAGTCGACACATCATCTTCAATTGTCAGAGTTGCAGCGAGAACAGGATACCCCGGATGCCTGACCGAGCAACTCTTTTAGATAATCACAAGGGTAAGTGTTTAAGAGATGGCTGATGATGTTCTTGCTGCTAGATACAAGTCTCGGTTGCAAGGTCGCATTCAGAATAAGTGACAGCTTGTTGAGATTGGCCTGTAGAGGAGGCTTAAGAGATTGCTTGTCAGGTAGTCAATTACAATTGGTAGCTTCGTTGCAGGGATCAACGGCTTCTGATATCATCTACTATAGTCCTAGCAGTAGTTGCACATAGTATGGAGATTAATGCTAAACTGAAGGGAATCCCCCCTTGCTATACTTGTGGAGAATGGATATATCTCTTCAACTTACCCTAATAAAGGGTTCACATTATAGAAGGTGTGAATGTTTTTGAGGCAACTCCTGATTCTAATGAAGAAAAGACTTGGAAGGGAGCAAGTTGAAGTTGAGAGGAACACACATGACAACAGTTTATGCATTCAGAATATACTTCAAAATCAAAAGAAGTCAATAGATCGTGAGTGGAGGCGATCAAGCATCTTCAACACAAGAAATGATTCAGGTGGTGAACTTTGTGTTCTAATCATTGATATCATTTGGGGGTTTCTTTCTTTGTTTTGTTTGTTTGTTTTTTTGGTTGTAGTAGCGCTATTGAACAAATGAGTTGTTCACGAACAATTTATGTTTGGGGTGGTACTTGGGTCGATTTTAGCTCATTCGAATGCTCAAATTTCTATGAATCAAACTCAAACTAGGTCTGTTCATTCATGTTCAGTTCGAATAAGTTCGATATATGGTATTTTAAATATATTTAGCAAATATTTTTGCATAAATTATATTTAGGCTAATTGGACATCCATTATTATATGATTTACTTAATAATAAAATAAAAAAGAGGTACACAAAAAGAAGTTTTGAATTTAAATATTTCTTCGTCTTCTTCTTCAAGGAGCGAGTTAGAAACACTTATCAAAGGCTCAATTTCAAGGGTTATCAAATAAACGAGCCGCTTGCAAATAGTTCATGTTCAGCTCGGTATTTTATTAGCTAGATTGTCAATCAGTCGATTACTAAATAAGCCAACCCAAACAAGGTCAGCTTGCTTGAGTTTGTCTCCTTTACATCCTTAAGGGGGGCTATAGTAAAAGTTGTCTCCACTAAATTCTCTAAAAGCATAACTTGGAATTGAACTGAAAGGAATATCTTGTTCATGGCTAAATGACCATGTGCATTATGATACAGTTTTAGGAGGTAACATGTGATGTAGTTCCTTTGTTTACTGGGTATGTTTTTTTTTTTTTGGGTACATTATGGCTTTTTGGCCACTGAGTTCTGCATGAGACGAGGGCCGACTCATACACATTGAAGCATGGTCAACATCGATTGACACTTTATGCAAATGATCAAAAGCCTTCAAGTTTGTTCTTCAGTGTGCATCTTGGGTCCTTATCTGAGGCTAGGCAGCAGGTCAAAGTTCAAGAGCAAACCATGGTAGAATTTGATAGTGAAACAATTCAAATAGGAGGGTCGTCAGTTGTTTTATTAAATGAGAGCCTTTTTCTCTAATTTTAATTGAAGACAGTGTCTTGTTAGGTGTGATGCCCTGCCTTGGCGGGTACGAGGGCACTACTGCTACGTACATACGTAGAGCTGGAATACTCTCACGTACGTACACTAAGCATCAGTACAAGTAAGAATCATAGTGCAGAAGCAGTGGTAATATACATTCAAAAAAAAATAGGTACAAGTACACAGTTATCACAGAGCGTGATCTAATATTACATAAATATTACATCACAAAAAGGCGCAAAATCCATATTACAAAGTATAGACAATACAAATGATGCTCACGAGCTATGAAAATAGGGGATCACACGAGCCGGTCAAGAAAGAGCAGGAAGGGAAGGAGCTACGGCTGATCCGTTTGCTCCGCAAAGAAAGCCTGATCTTCCACGGACGGGCCCACTTCAGTCCAAGCTCTGGAATCTGTACATGCAGGTCCGGCGTTGTTAAAAAAACGACCCAGCGAGCACGTAAAATGAGGTCAAGTGTCATGCTAGGCAAGCACACGTGTACATGATCATAGTGACGTGGGCTCAGTCATGCAAGTACAACCAGTAAACAAGAAAATAAGGAAATTTAATTACAGTGGCACGGAAATAATATCACGCAAGTGGTGAGCAATAAAATATAATTATACAATAATAACAATCAGTATCACATATTATTTTAATCACTCCCTTTCATTATCCTATACCATTGGCAGTCGATACTGGGACCTGTACTCTAGCAGAACTCATTCGAACATGACATACAAATACCATTATCCGAACGAGGGGGTGACTAAATAACACACACTTCTGATATTATCATTGTCAAATTACTAAATGCATCATGTGCTGGGTCGGAATGACTAGTGTACTGAGGATGTGATGTGAGACCCTAAAGGTACCCCCAGGCCCAAGAGGTGGCCTCCACCACGTGTGTAGTGTGTGACACTTTGCTCCGTGTGACACTTAGCTCCACACATCATATATGTACTAGGTAAATGAATAATGAGTCTGATCAATAGCAGTGATATAATAGGTGCATTGAGGACGCGATGTGGGACTCTAAAGGTAGCCTCCACCACGTCTGTGGTATGATACTTTGCTCTGTGTGGCACTTAGTTCCACACACGTTCCTCCATGTCCAGGTACATGAGTGTCATGTGATGTGATACATGAACTATGCAACTTACAGGTCAGGTGGTATGTAAACAAGTAATGCAAGTATAAACCATCACAATCGAGCAACATAACATGAAATCAGATTATTATATTATTATTAATATTAATATAATTAGTACGTCGTCGACTCATATGTTTTGGTATGTCTCCCGGCGTCCCAACACATACATTCCACTTATGAGTAAGATAAAATTGGTTATTGAAAACTGATGGAGATCACAAATCATGTTTATAGTGAGTCCCGTGATATATGGGACAACGGCCTCAGAAGCATCCGATACTGAGCCAGAACCTGCCGCTAAGTGGTAAGGGTCTAATTTATATGCCTGAAAGGAATAGATTTTGTATGCCTCCACCAAGTGTGTAGTGTGGCACTATGCTTCGTGTAGTACTTAGCTCCACAAACTATATGTGTACCAGGTAACATGAATAATGAGTCTGATCAATATCTAACGCCCCGTTCTCGCGGATACGGGGGCGCTATGCCGACATACATACGCAGTGTGGAAATACCCTCAGGTACGTATGCTAAGCTCAGTACAGGGTACCACCATATACACATAGTTTCAGCATTAAATAAGTATAAGAATACTTGCAAAAAGGGTCAGTGATCATGATAGATATGGATAACAAGGACAATAAGGAAATAAAAATAGATAATAAAGATACTTATGAATAGTATAAGTGATGAGTCAATGTTCTAAAAAACCCGTTATATACCCGTTATAACTCGTTATATAACCTAACGCCGACCAATCGTTACGTAACAGGGCTAAAAACACAGTGTTTCATAACTATGGTTATTTTGCCTGTAATGTTCGTTACGTTACTTACGTTACGTTATTAACGTAACGCACCGTAACTTACGTTATGTGGCAAGTCGATTTTTTATTAAAACCCAAATTCGCTCGGTCTAGGCTAAATAATTTCCCCCAAAAATTCTCTCTGCAATCTCGCCGTCGTCTCTACAACCTCGTCGTCAGCACCGAGAAAAAAAAGAAAGAAGAATAAGACCTACCTCTAGTGGTTCTCGTCGGTATCGTCTCCAACCGGTGGTTCTCCATCGTGGTTCTCGCCGGCGTTGTCTCCAAGCACATGTAAGCTCTCTCTTCTCTCTCCCCTCCCGATCTCTCTCTGCTCTCTCCCGGGAGAGAGAAAGCAGAGAGAGATCAGGAGGGGAAGAGAGCAGAAAGAGTGAAATATTTAGGGAGAGAGAGGGCAGAGAGATAATTGCTACAAAAATTGGTTGAGATAATATTATCAAAAGATAATTACTAAAAATATCATGCTTGTTATAATTCAATTATCACGCTTGTTATAGTTTCTTATGTTTGCGAACTTTTTATGAAATTGTTATGTTTGCGAACTTATTATAACTTGTGAATGTAAAAATTATTGTGATACTTGCTATAAATTGTTGTGAGACTTACTAAATGTGTTATATATTATTTTGAAATTTTTTAGATTTTAAAAATTATTTTTCTATTTATAAATATTCTTAAATATAGTATATATTATTTTTATTAAATAAATATTAAATCGTGTAACCTCCGTTGTGCGTTACGTTATAACCTATATTAACATATAAAGGAAAAATGTTATCATGACGCTATCGTTATTTTAAACATTGTGATGAGTCTCTTATGTGTATCCACTGAAATATGATACAACGATATCTCAGATCTCCAACCTGGACACGCAAACTTAGGGTCGTCAGAAAGCGACCTAGTAAGTGATAAAATGAAGGAAATAATAATATATACTGTAATAGTACAATCACGATAATATATAATACATGTCAAGGTAATAGTGATAAAGTATAAATATCCTAACAATCGTATATCAATAATACAAGTATTCTAATATTATTATACATAAGCAATACCTAGCATGATATAACAATGTCACCTCTACATATTCTATAATACATGATTATATATCATAGCAATCATTTATAGTATCGTGAGTGTACATGTATACATGCCCACATGGAATACATGGAGAGCAGGATAATAACATGACATGAAGAGCATAATATGCACATATAATATGACAATAAACATGATAATCATGATGAACAAAATATGAAGCAATATAATAACAATCAATGTCACCTGTTATTTTAATCAATCTCTTTTAGTGTCTCATACCACTGACATTTCATATCGGAACCCGCACTTCGGCTGAACCCATTCGAACATGGCATACAAGTACCATAATACGAACGAGAGAGATCAATAACAAGTGTCTCGATATTACTATTGTTTATACCATTTTATTATGTTAATTGGAAACCTAATGGTCAAGGAGATCTTATCGTGAGTGTATCCCATGCATACCCGGACCACGACCTTAAACAATCTCCTGGCTGCTGAGACCAGGGCCATCCGCTAAGAGGGAAGCATGAAAAGGGAAACAAAAGCTCATGGAGCTATATACAATTGGTAATCAGCACTACCATCCTCTGCAGTGGGATATATATGGATCCAGGAGATTCACCTGACAAGATCTAACCAATTATCAAGTCTATTCCATTCTCATGTTTTATTTATTATATTAAAGTTGTACAGTATATCAGGAGTAAGTACAAAGTATGGTACATGTAACACGATAACATGACATGAGCTCTGTTAATAGCATGAAATAAGATAACGTGAAACAGGAAACGGGAGATGTGGGATTCTAGAGGTGGCCCTCGTGGCTTTGATCCACGTGACACTTAGCTTCACACATCATATATCAACAGCTCACATGTCCAGTAACAGGAATATTAATATCATTAGCAGAAAACAATCATGTACGTGAATACAGGAATATTCATATAGCAATAATGCATGTAATATAAACAATGATCCATGCAACCGGAATATAGAGACAATCAATGCATGCATAGCGGTGAATTTATATAACAGTGGTATAAAACATGAAATAACTGTGTACAGAGTATTCATATAACAGTATCCAGTATAATAGCGTATCTGTTATCAGTGGTTCATGAACATGAAATAATAGTATCGTGTGTATCAGTATCTATGTAATAGTGATACATGTACACGGAACAACAATATCTAGTGTAACGGGTATTTACAAGAAATACTGTGTAGTGTACTAGAATGTCCGTGTAACGATAATACTAATACATGTAATAATAATGATTGTGTACCAATGATACAATAAATGAGATAGGAGTGTGCCTGAACATGACATGACAATCTAATGTGTTAGTGTCTATTCAGATAACGGTGACAGTGTCAAGGTGAAAGTTGTATCATGAGTATGTCAATACATCTGTAGATACATATCATGTTTATGTTACTACTGTGATCAATATGATACAGATATTATAGATATGATTTATTTTCAAACTCTTCACAACCAATTTTATAATTATTTATTTAGTTATTATTCTGAAAATTCTTTTATCAATTGTTTAATATTATGCAATATTCAGCTAATTCATCTATATTTTATATTATATCAAGAAATGAAATCAGGGTGGCCAATGGGGCGGGTCGACCCGCGTCGACCCGCCCCGCCCCGCACTGTGCGACTCGTTGGAGTCGCACAGTGCGGGTCACGGGTCAACCCGCACCCCCCCCGTTTAGGGGCGGGTCCGAACGGGTTGACCCGTCCCGTTTACACGGGACAAATTCGATTCGTCCCGTGACGAATCACGGGACGAATCGGGTCGGAGAAAATTTCCCCGACCCCCCTCTTTTTTTTTCTTTTTTTAGTCCAATTTTTTATAATAACGTTAGAGAGGAAAATTACTCTGCGCCCCCTATATTAGAAATTATTTTTTTAAACCCTAAACGGCTCAAAAAAAAAGCCGTTGGGGTGAAAAAAGAGGGTGCCACGTGGCACCCTCTTTTTTCACCCCAACGGCTCAAAAATGAGCCATTGTCCCATTAAAAAAAAATTTACTCCTAACCTCTAATCCTCTATAAATACCCTCCACCCTCATTCATTTTCATCTCACTTCATCTCAACCCTCTCCTTCTATTATAAATCACTCTTATTCTCTTACAATTACAAATCTCTACCAACTTTCAGTCTAGTCTAATGGAGCCCAACTGGATACTACTGGCGGTTCCTCATCCGAAGTCGGTGGTAGCTCTTCATCAACACACAATCCGTCAGCTGCCGCACCTTACACCGATGTTGGCGGTAGCTCATCGTCAACATATACCCGCTTACCCACCATATCAACTATGCCCACCACCACATCCGCATTTGCTCCCTATCACAGTTCGTCAAGCTATGCAATTGACTACAGTTGTTTTGCACCATATACACATGCTGCATATGCCAGTGATAGTGGTACAGGTCGGCATTCTATTTCCTTCCTTCCTTAATATTCCTCATATTCTCAACTTTTAATGTCAACATCACCAATGCACGCACAATCTCTGGCTCCTTTTTACTGAAACACACAACACGATACACAACAACACAGCATGATACTATAGTTCCAGAGATACAACAACCAACTACAAAGCACAAGCACAACCACTAAAGTAAGAGCCAAAACTTCTGCAGTGTGGAACCATTTCGTAGAAAAAGTTGTTGAAGGTAGAAGAAAGGCAGAATGTAAGTACTGTCATCAACTATTTGATCATAAAGAAGGATACGGTACATGTGTTCTTAATAAAACTATGAAAAAAGTATGCTAAAAGTCACGGTTACCACCACAACACACCAATATTAGCTGATTCAGGCACACTCTCCACTTGGAGATATAAGCCTGAAGTAAATAAACATAAGTTAGCTGAATTTATTGTTCGAGCAGAACTTCCATTTTCTTTTACTGAATCAGATGCATTAGTTGATTATCTTAAATCTGTTTTTGCTCCTGATTATAAGAGAATTAGCAGACAAACTATAACTAGAGAAATTGAAGATTTATTTGTAAATAGAAAAAATATTTTGAAGGCTCTTTTTATTAGTGATGCTAGAAAAATTTCATTAACTTCCGATATATGGGAAGCTCTTAATCTTATTCATTATTTATGTGTTACTGCTCACTTTATTGATGATAACTGGATTTTACAAAAACGTATTTTATCATTTTCTAAATTTTCTGAGAAACATTCTGCTACAAATGTAGCAAATTCAAATTTTCTTATTTGTAGAAATTATGGTATAGAAAATAAAATATTTTCTATTTCTTTTGATAATGCAAGTGAAAATACTGCTTCAATAAGATAATTGAAAACGGTATTAGATCCGATTTTAAACGGTAAACTTTTTCATGTTAGATGTGTTTGCCATATATTAAATTTATGTGTACAAGATGGTCTAAAAATCTTAAACAAATATATTTATAAAGTTAAAAGAAATTATTTTATATATAAAACACAGTGGACCTAGGAGACAATCTTTTAAAAGTTATTGCCGACAATGTGGACTAAAGGAAAAACTACTCAAGCAGATGTGAAAACTCGTTGGAATTCAAGCTACTATATGATTAAAGATTGCCTTCCTTTTAAACAAGCAATTCAATTTTTTACAATAATGAATGTTCATCTCTTTATATTAGCGATGAAGAGTGGAAATTATATGAAAATTTTTGTACTTTTCTAGAAAAATTTGACACTGCCACAAAAGCACTTTCTGGTACGTATTATCCCACATGTAACTTAGTTTTTTATAATCTTAATGAAATTGCTCAAGTATTTGCTGCATATAGAGATGATGACAGTCTTGAAGAGGCTATACATGATATGGAAGAAAATTTTCGAAAATATTTTGAAAATATGTCTTTTTATTTTACTTAGCTGCAATTATGAATCCTAGAATTAAAATAGATAATTTAAAACTTTATTATCCAATTTTGTTTTATGTTTAAATTATGAACAAGATATAGATAAATTACTTTTAGAAATTAGATCTCTTTTAGAAGAAATGTACTCATTGTACAGAGATGAGTTATTTCCTCCTTCTTCTTCTGAATTTAGGGCACCTACACCATCACAAACTTCTTCTAGTAGTCTAGGTAAAAAATTATCTAATTTTAAAAGTATACTTTCCTCTAATACTAGAAAGAAACACTCTTCAGGAGCAGGTTCATTTGATGACTTAATTTATATTTGAACTCAATGCCTGCTGAAATAAATGAAAATGATGATGAACCATGGGAAACATTTGATGTTTTGTCATGGTGGAAAGAACAGAGAAACAATTTCCTGTTCTTTCTACCATGGCCCGAGATATATGACACCTCCGCCTCTACAGTAGCGTCCGAGAGCGCATTTTCTGCAGGTGGTAGAGTTTTGACACCCTGGAGGAGCAGGCTGACGCCGAAACACTTGGATGGCTGTTTGCTTAAAGGACTGGTTCGATGTAGAAAGACGCACGCAAGGAAAAGCCATTCTAGATGAAGAATTTGAACAAGACGATGATGACGAGTAGAGAACCACCAGAGTTTTTATGTACATTGTATGAGATGAGCACTAGAGTTTTGTTATGTATGTTATACGAGATGAGTTTTATGTACATTATATATGTGATGAGCAGATTGGTGTATGATTTTTTCATATTAATAAAATAATTTGCCTTACAAAAAAACTTGTAATTAGTGAATATCAATATATTTTTTTATAATTTTAGAAAAATTTTAAAATTTTTCCTCTTTTTTTCCTATTTTTTCCTAATTTCTTTATAACTTTAAATTTTAAAATTTAAGAATTATCGAATTAAAAAAAATTAAAATTGCCGAGATGGGTCCAACCCGTCTCAGCGAATCCGGTAACGAATCGGGTCAGGAGACCCGATTCGTTACCCGGTTTTCAACCCGTCCCGTATAACCCGTGACGAGACGGGTCCAACCCGTCTCGTCATGGATTCGTTGGCCAGACGGGACGAATCAACCCGATTCGTCCCGTTGGCCACCCCTGAATGAAATGAAGTATTATTTTAGTAACTATCTTTGAAGAACAATCATGCATATGTTCATTTTCATGATTTATCATAATTACAATTTATTAAATAATATTTATAGTGATTTAACAATAATCATGACATTAAATAAACCGGCTTAATCTGACTAACAGAAAAGTCGAATCAACTTTATATGCTGTATCGAGTACTGATACCATTATGCGTACATCTAGAATCGGGGGGTTATATAACAGGTGCATTGAGGACGCGATGTGGGACTATAAAGGTGGCCCCCATGGACCCCACAAGGTAGCCCCACGTGTGTGTGACGTGACACTTTACTCTGTGTGGCACTTAGCTTCACACACCGTTCCTCTGTGTCTAGGTACATGAGTGTCATGTGATGCGATATAGGAATCATACAAGTAATAGATCAGGTGATATGTACACAAGTAATGCAATTATAAACTAATCACAATCAAGCAACATAACATGAAATCAGATCATTATATTATTATATTAATACTAATATTATTATTACTCGTTCGACTCATATGTTTTGGTATGTGTCTCAGCGTCCCAACATACATACATCCACTTATGAGTAAGATGAGATTGATTATTAGAAACTGATGAGGGTTAACAAATCATATTTATAGTGGGTCATGTGCATATCCGAGAAATGACCTCAGGAGTATCTGGTACTGAGCCGAACCTGTCGCTAAGCGGTAAGGGTCTAATTTGTATGCCCTAGAAGGAATGAAATTTGAAGCAGTGGTGCCAGTAAACCCCACGGAAACCTGGTGGCCCTCAGGTAGAATCAAAGCTTCAGTTGCGTAACATTTGACGATTAAACATGTATCCATATCGATTCCATCAATTTCCTCCATTGCAGTATAAGTTATCCAATTATTACAAGTTATATCCATGATGATCGGTTTACGGGGATTAACATGAATATAATAATAGGAGAAACATGCTAGATACAAGAGTACAAAATTTCTGAGTGTATAACATGATAGCAGGTGTTAAGTCCCCGTAAATGTGATAACCATGTGTCAGGTGATTAACCGGTTAGGTGTCATAATATCGGGTGAGTATATAGTACAATTAAATTACAGGATCACAACATTATGTGTTAGATAAATTAACAGGTCATGCAAATGATATAAGAAGACAATATAATTAAATATTTTAAATTCTTCACAACCATCATAACAATAATATTTAGCTATTAAATAAATAGCAAGGCGGAGCTAAGCAAGCTGGAGCGAAACTAGCGGGAAGCAATAAACGCTAACGCGCTCGGCAAGGCTAACATCGCGACGAAGCTAGCGTATAAACGCTTGGCTTACGCACATGACGAAGCCACGCTCACGACGGAGGTAGACGCACGTGGCGAAGAAAGCGTATGAATGCTTTGCTAACGCACACTACGTAGCTACAGTCGGGCGAGTCTAGCGGTAAAGCACTGAGTGCTAAGTTCGCCTATCAGACGGAGCTAGTAAAACTAAAAGGTTAAGCTCGAAGGCTGATGTATAGCTTGAAGGCTGGAGAAAGCCCGCAGGCTAGTAAAAAGCCCGGAGGCTAAGACCACTAGGGTCGATCAATCAATAGTAATCCAATGTTCAAATGCAGTACTCACATACACAAATAACAAGCACTTGCCCATACAAATATAAGCAATCGCCTACACAATTACAAGCATTCGCCCACATATATACAAGCATTCAATAAACCAATAACATGCACACACATCAACACATAATGAGCACTCGCATGAACATGTAAAAGTACTCTCATATACACATAACAAGTACTTGCCTAGGGTTACCCAGAGGCAAGATGTTGAAATCTGAAGGAACTCAAATGGAGTTAGCACGTAACACATGAGGAGAGAGAAACAGAGAGAGTGAATGAGAATTGGAGAGTGAGAATGACAGAGAATGAAAGAGAGAGAGTGTGTGTGTGTAAGAGAGAGTGGTAAGACAAAAAGAGAAAGAAGACCGAGAGAGAGAAGAAGAAGGAGAGAATGAGAGACAGAGAAAAGTGAAAGAGAAAGAGAGAGAAGACCAGAGAGAGTGAGGAGAAAAACATAGAGAGAAAAGAGCGAAAAGAGAGAGAGGGAACGAGAACCAGAGAGAGAAGATTAGAAGAGAGTGAGAGAGGAGAACATGTGAGAGAGAGAGAAGAAAGAGAGGTGAGCGAGAAAGAGGGAATGAGGGGGTTGGCCGAGGGGGTGGCGCAGGCGGCTGGCAGCAGCCTGGGGTGGCCGAAGATGGGCGCGGCCAAAGGAGGAGGCGGAGGAGGTGGGGAGAGGATGGTGGTGGTGATGGGGTGTGGAGATGGTGGTGATGGGAGGAGGAGGTGATGGTGTAGATGGTGGTGTGATGATGGGTGGCCGGTGGAGGAGAGGGAGGGGTGATGGAGATGGTGTGGTGTTGGCCGGGAAGTGGCCGATGGCTGGGGGCCGGGCGGAGGAGGAGAGGGATAGGGGAGTGGCCGACGAGGGGAGGGTGGTGGCCGGTGGTGTTTAGGGGGGAGAGGGAGGAATAAAGAGAGAGTGTGTAGGGGAGGGGGGAGGGTAGATGAGAGAGCGGGTCGGGTGTGGATGGAGAGAGAGGAGAAAGAGAGGGAGAGAGTAGAAGAGAGAGAAAAGAAAAGAGAGAAAGGAGAAGAATGGAGAAGAGTGAAGAAGAGTGGAAAAAGAAAGAAAAAGGAAAGAGGGAAAAGAAAAGAAAAAGAAAGAAAAAAGAAAGAAAGAAAAGGAAAAGAAAAAGGAGGAAAAAGAAAAAGATAAGAAAAAGGAGGGGGAAATATCGGGCCGGACTCTGGGCTCGGGCTGAGCACGAGGTCCACAGAATACGGATCGGATGCTGAATAATAAAAATAAATACGGAAAATAGAATACTACGAGCAAAAAATCGGGACACATATCTGGGTACGTATTTCGGGTTTGCGGTGTTACATTAGGTATCTAGATAAGTGAGATCTCTGAGTAGAGGTTAAGAGCAGTAGTTGACATTCACTTGAGTTATTTGATTTTTTTTCAATTAGTTCTGAATTTATGTTTATTTACGAAGTCATATTTTGCCTGTACAGCCTGTGGGAGGCCTCAACAAAGTTGATCTTTGGTGGCAAACTGAATAAAAGTTGAGCTTTCTGGTGATCTTACCTTGTGATCTCTTTCTGTTCTCTATCTTTCTCCTTTTTTTCTCTCTCTCTTGCTTCCTCTGTTGTAATTAGGTTCGCCTGCTGCGGATTCAACAGCCTTTACCTACTCAAAACTTCCCAATTCTTCTGTAGTTTCTTGCTAGTTCATTGTCCTTTACTTGATTGGGCTACACTTAATTTATCTTTCTAAAGCTACAATTGAGTCAGCTTTTGCATTACTTCCCTCCCTTCTTTCTATCACATTATCGAGCAGCACCCTCCACATTCAATGCTGTCAAATACTTGTTAGTGTTGTTTTCCTACTCCATCATTCTTATTAGAACCATGAAAGTTTAGTGTATACGAGATTTCATCAGTCAATTGTCGCCCCTGTTTTAAATATCTACCGAGTCGGCTGAGATATCGTCCGATATCTCCTTTTTTGGCCTGCTACCGATACGATATGAGAAAATCGTTCGCCATATCGTTTGCAGCAAAAAAATGACCGATATTTGAAATATCGGCCGATAAGTCCCAATATCAGCCGATAAATCGCCCGATATATCGTCCGACATAGAATAGCTTATTTATTACACGACTGCGTGCAAATATACATTATTTTTTTTCTGTCTTTACATGCATATTACATCATTTTTATTAGGTAGATTATATCTATGACACTAAACCAACTTTTAGTTATTAATATTTTATTATATATAGTGTCTAATATGAACGCCTGATATGCGCGCGTATCCCCGATATCTCCCCCGATATCCGATATGAAAAACCCCTATCCGATACGATCCTGATACCCGATATTTAGAACCTTGATTGTCGCTGATCTCCGTAGTTCTAAAAAACTTCACCCGAGGCCTAGAGCACCATTCTCAAGAAGAATTCCGCTGAAACTGAGCAACTAACTGACTAATTATATATATCCATACCATTCCATTATTCTGCCTTTCAAAGTTGGTCATCCTTCCACGAGGGTTTCCAATGGTACAAATCCTTACAAGGGGAGTATTGAGATCGTGTTATGCAACAATTTTCTGCCCACAACCCACTTTAAGTTTTTAGGTGTTTTGTTTGCCTAACACGGAATTAGAGAACCAGTTTGAAGGCCGGGACTAAACCACATTATTTCCAATTTAAGTATCTTTATACATTTCTTCAAAACAATATATTTATACTACTGTCCATTCTGCCTTTTCAGATATACTCATCTTTCTGTTGGAAATCTTCCTGTTGCTTAAGCACCCGTGTGAGTCGAGTGTTAAGGTTACTGGATAGTGGATATGCATTGTTTTGCCCACAACCCGCCGAACAGGCCTTTCGGCTACAGTGGTGATTTGAAATAGTTCTGAATAATTTAAATTATTTAATTGCAAGGAGTTAAGTGGTTTATGAATTTCATGATTCACTTTTTGGTCCAAGAAATAAATTGATCATTCCATGCTACTCAAGGTATATGTTTGGATTCGTTCTGTTTGGCTTTTGGCTTTTATTTGTGTCTCACAGTTAAATGTAATTCCCTACAGAAATCTATCACCTGTTACCTTCTTCTATATTATTATTATTTTGTAGGAGAATTTAGAGGACGTCAACATCTTTCGTCTATAGTTTTCTTGGCCAGGAAATTTGGAACTAATTAAGAGAGGGTCGACTTAAGTTTGACAGCTGGTTGCAAATTTTGTCAAATATCTCAAGGAGCCTTCTCCATGTCTGACCCAATTGATGGGAAAAGTAGGATGATGATGATGATGCTAGTCAAGGAATCTTTTTCAGTGGCCGAACCAATATGTTTGAGAATTTTTTGACAATGTAGGGAAAATGTTTTGTATGTTTTGTTGGTGAAATGGTATATAATAGTGTCTGCAATAATTGATCATGATAAGATACAACACAATCCAAAGGGTCTTTTTGAATGACCTTGCTCTAGAAAGTCGTATTAACTACACTTTATACCAGTACATTGGACTAGAAATGACTGAAGTATACTTCATTAAAATTTAAATAAGCTAAAATTTTGTAATCTGACAGAAAGAGGTGATGAATTGCATTTCTTAATTTTGTAAAAATTATTTGTCACATAATTGTTTTGATAGGACAAATTTTAAGTGAGTTTACGGAGTTTAAATTACTACTGATTTATATGTTTATACAGGTGTTGATTTTTGTCCACTTAATTTAACAAAAATTAGGCAGATTTGAAAGTATCATATCATCTATAAGTTGTTAGAGACTTCTCAAATAGTTAAATACAACTAGTTCCACGTTGATCTATGTGAAAGAGTTCAACATGTGATGTGCATTATGTCATAACTTCATGTACCGTGTCAAAGTTTTTTTGGGCTAAACTGATATAAATGATGTGAATTGCATCATAAATTAATGTTCCTTTTCAATAATTTCCCGTCATAGAGCATAATAATGTGAATTATATCATAACATAATGTACTCTGTCAATAAATTCCAGCTATAGACATAAAGGTTTCTGGAGCATGGGCCTAGACGGTGTTAATCAGGTTAAAATTTAATGTCCCATGGTGTGTAATATGGTTTCCAGTGTTCCAGATAATACATATTCATTATTTCTTAGTGTTATATCTTTAGGAGTGTCCGGCTTCAATTAATATAGATAATGTAGTTTCATTGTTCTTTGTCGTACCACACGACAAATCCAGTTCATATATCATAAATCCTTTTTAGAGTTATTGGACCCAACTTTACAAGTAAACTGGGCTCTTGTGCAGATAAATGCCACCAAAGTTCCCATCTAATTGTTAAGTTTGTACTTTCCATTGTTTCCACACACAGTTTTTTTTTTCCCCCGTTTACCACAGATGCCTGGCATTCTTTATCTTGGTGAATTGAATCTACACCAAAATTTTGTTACATAGTGAAGTTTTTTTCTTTCACCATATATGCCTGAAGTTCTTTATGTTGGTGAACTGAAGCTAGATCAAATGTACAGCAATTATGTGCTGCTGGACATTAACTATTAACATTCTGATCTATAGTTATTTATCTCAGGTGCACTTATGACAGCTGGTGTTCTCACGGCTGGTCTGATTAGCTTCAGACAGGGGAACTCTCAATTGGGTCAGAAGTTAATGAGGGCTCGTGTCGTAGTTCAGGGCGCGACAGTTGCCTTGATGGTTGGAAGTGCTTACTACTATGGAGAACAATTTAGGGGTTCAAAAAAGTGAAAGCCATATGGGTTAATATGGTATACACTATGCCTTACTTGTTCTTTGATGGTGAAATCTCAATTTAACAACACTCCAAGGCAAACCATACTTTTTTTTGTCAAAGCATTTCATTTCTGAAGAAAATGACAGTAGACTAATTCTGCTGCAAGAATTGTTTTCATAAATGACATGAATTATCTTTAGCTTCACTATAAGACCGCTTCCTTTATTTTATGCAAGTTGTTATGCCTACTAATGATCTTCCAATGGCTAACCCTGCTTTACTTTCTCCATACCTTATCTACTGTCAACTGTTCACTGGCTTCTTCGTCCATCCCTTATCCTCTGCTGTTCTAGGTTGTGTGCCCGAATCCCTACTTGGTGTTGTCTTCTGCAGAACTGTTCTTAATCATGGATCCCATTCCCATCCCCTCCACCCATGTGATTGGCATTTGCTTCTTGGAAGCATTGTGTTTCAGTTTATCACACAATGAGCTAAACATAAACTAAGAGACTTCTTCAGTTTTGGCATCCAACATTTTGTTTTCTCCCTCACGTCCTTGTTTGTACCAGCCAAGTTGGACTGGAACATGAGAATATTGGAGGAGGACTACTAAGACACAAGAATGGTTTTTCCCCCCAAGTTAAACTGGTTACTGGTGGCCACTTGCTTCATTTCTACCAGTTCAATGGTACTATTAGCACCATAGCTGAGTTCCACAAGTCAATAAAAATAAAAAGAAACTGAGTTATAGCTGGAAATTTCTGTATCAACCATTGTTTTCTCGTGGGAGAATGTTAGATGCATTATTTTCCTAATGGTCACCTTAATAGTTAATACTTCTTTGAACTTACACATTGGAAGCATGCTATCCACCTGTGGGAATGCCCACATTGTTCTCATGGAGGTCCTTTCTTAGTTGTCGCCCTCTAATTCTTGTGCCAGTTTGAAGAAACTTTTTCACATGTCTGGTGAAGAGACTGTCCCTTCTGCATGTGCTGGCCTGAAGAGTTAACAAGGAGATGGCCAGGCTGCAGCAAGAGGTGTTAATACTAGCACTGGTCTTGAGGTTGGCCTTGCCTGTAGCACTTCATCATGCTGCTAGTTTGAACTCCAAATGCTGTTCTGACCATACTATTTCTTGAGTATCTAAGTTATGATTGTGGCCACACATTCTTCTCCTAAAGTTAAAAAAAATTGATAGAAAGAAGCATGATGCCTGATGTTTCTTAGGATTGGTCAGCTAGACTTGATCTCTTGAACGTTATATCGTTATCTACTGAGTTGGAGGTACTACTAAATTTAATAGTAGAGCAGGGACAGTCAATATGCAAATTCAAACAGACATTTTAGCTGATTTCTCTAAACTGCACATGGCTATTAATTTGGATGATTCAAGAGGCTTGACTTAATTCACCAATGTGTATATTCACTCATTTTCATGTTTATCATGAGGTTAGTGGTGGAGAAAGTGATAGTCTAGACAATATTTTCATGATCATAGAATTCAACTGTCCATTTGTTTAAGATGAGATAATTATGTGCAGAAGTTTATGCGATTAGTGGTGGAGGTCGAGTCAGAATACTTTTGATTAAGATTTGTTTCGTTCAGAGTACTTTTTATTAAGATTTGTTTCAATTCATAATTAATTCTTGGACTCTCTGACTGACTACTGATAAATGGCCTGATATTACGAATCATTTTCGTTAGTGATCAAAGGGTTGAGATATCAATAATCAAATTTAGATCTACTTATGTGTTTTGTTATTTTTCAGAGAGAGTGAAACTGAAGCTATTATATGTAAGGATGCTATTTGCCTGTAAAATTATGATGTAAACCGTTGTGAAGGCTTCTTAGCTTAAACATATGCTGCAGTACCGATCTTATGTTGATGGGAAAAGACTTGGATAGGCTGCATGGTTTTGGAGATTACTTAAAAAATCATCCAACCAATATCATATCAGACTTGGATAGACTTCACCTAAAACCAATGTTTCCTTACTGTTTTCAGCTCACATGTAATTATGCACATGCAACAAAGACTATATCTCATCAGGGTGTGCCAGCAATTCCTCAGAGAGATATTCTTTACTAGTCAGTGATTAGAATTCTTTTGGAAGATGCATCTGGTTAATGTTTTTTGATGAAATTCTGATTATTTTAATTGGATGTGAGTTGAGTATTCTAACCTAGTTGATGCTTTAGCTTGTCTGTAGCACCAGTGCAACATCTTGCCAAGTTTTAAGTATGGGCAAAAATGATTGCATATTTTAGGTCTGTTGGATGCATTGGGGATCTTATAATGTTTGGCTTCAAATTACGATGAGCTGAGATGCTCACTTAAGTAACCAGTATGCTGATGCTCGTGACACAATTATAACAGTAAAGAACATTTCAATGTCTCATATACCATGGTAATAGTGTAGTATGAGCAAAACCAAATATATGTACGCTAACAATATTACATGAACAAAAAGAAATGATTGTATGTTGACGATAAATAATACCCTCGTTTTAAGGTATTATTTAGTTAAGATTGTCAATTTGACTTCATTTAGCACACTACCATAATTGTATCAAACTTCAGAGACACGCTTGATTTCATAGTCACTGATTTTCATCAATCACTTGCAAGCAGAATTTGATAGGTCCAGATGTGGCAAGTCTCCATTGTCCACCTTGAGACAGCTAGAGGAAGATGCTAGTGGGTTGCTGATTCTCTTTTGTCAGTAAACATGATGCTTTGTATGGAAATTAAGCCCAAATGTGATCTCATCTCTTGGCCTTTGGCCCCAACTTGGATGTGGAAAGCTCTTTAAAGCTGCAACCAGCAGCCAATAATTGGGGAGCCATCACTAGTAAGTCCTGAGATTCCATCATCCTTTTGGGACTGCATAATTTCCACACCTCTCCTGACAACCTGCAAGAGATAATCCCAGCAATCCAACTTGCTGATGTGATGGTCGTTATGTTATTCATTATTCATTCACTCATTCATTTTCTTCCCACAGGATCCCATTTCCCTGCCTTAATGCTACCAAACACTTTGCACCTGCTTCTTGTTTGGTGGAGGAATCTATCAATCAAATGCATGTGATGTTGCAACTGTAAAGAGAGGAGTAGAGAAGGAACTTGTGTTGTGAGTGAGCTGACATCAGGTTCTACAAGCAAGCATCATGCAGTAGAGGAAGAAAAACAGGAGAAGGAATGGATCCATATGTTGTGATATTTGTCCATTTTTCAGTGGCTTGGACCTTAAATCTTTTCTACATTGTGTGGCACTAAAGGGCCTAGCTTTGAGTCTAAATAGGTTGTTTCGAGTTTCGAATTTTCAATAATGACTTCTGTTTGAGAGCTTAGTTTTACTAGAGGTAATTGAACACAGAATATGAGAAGTTGTGTTGTGCTGTTTGTATTCATCCTTTCAGCAGTGCTTGTGGTTATCTGATAGGTTCATTGCGCTAGAGTTCGTACTGCGATAACTATACAAACGTGAACAATTTGATCCAAAATTCAGAACTGTGTTTCTGTTGTCGCTGTCTTCCCTGAGCCTGTGTCTCACGCTTTCGGAATCGATTTCTATTTTGTGGCTGGGCCACACGTCCCTCAGATCTGTAGACTCTGACTCTAGGTTTGAGCATCAATATTCAACTTTCTTCCCTTTCTCGATTTTTGCATGTTATTCTTGCATGGGGTGAAAAAAGTGGTAGCAAAAAGAAATGGTACGATCAGTTGTCCTGTATGTGTAAACAGAAGTCGGCTAGATTTTTCCCAGTGACATCGTGATTTGAATCTTGACGGCAGTGTTCTAAAAAAAGGTTTAAGCGGTCGATTAATCGTCCGCTTAAATGTTTTCGGCCTGAAACCGAGCAGAACTTGAAGAAAGCGGTCCGATTACTCAGTCAGGTGATTAATTCGCTTAAGCGATGATTAAGCGTCTAATCGGTGATTTATTAGCGTCCGTTTAAACGTTATTCAATCATTTTCTAAATGGATTCGAATTCGAATCCATTAAGCTAATTGAACTCAAACCCGATCCAATAATTGAGGATATAAATGGTCATGTGTTGGAGAATTAGGGCTCGCGAGCCCTAATATCCGCATCCTCGATCCTCCTGCGGCGACGACGAAGCTCCCGAATCTCACAAAGAAGCTCTCGATGCTCACTGCGACGAGAGGACAAAGGTCCCGAAGTCCTATTTTTATCTGAAGCTCTCGAAGCTCACGGGGGCGACGATCCTCCTGGGAAATTAGAGCTCTTGAAGCTCGATGACGAAGAAGTTCACAAAGCGTTAATCCTCCTATGGCAAACTCTCCTTTCGACGACGACCTCCCCTTATGGTTGATCCTCCCACTGCGACCTCCCTCTTTGTCGACAAAGATCTCCCCTTGTGATTAGCTCTCTGGTCAGCAACAAAGCGTCAACGATGACCTTCTCATGCATCAACGACGACCTTCCCTTGATTAGCTCTCTCTCCCCCTCGCGTGCACGTATTTTGCTTAAGTTCTTACCATGGTCTTTGTTTCTTTTATAGGCTGATGAGTGCCTCAAGCATGGGCATAATAGAGTTGCATATAGCAGTAAACCAAAGTTGTTGGAAGTATGTTGCTTTTTGAAAGAAATACATATATTTGTTCATTTAAAAAGCATTTTTAAAGTATAGTTGTTGGAGGAGGAGGTACATTGATGTACTTCAAACTGATTGTCATTGTTACTTTTAAATTCTTCTTTGTTCTACCAATTTAATTTTTCAAGTAATGTTTACAATATCTTTTATGCTTTTTTTAGAGTTTACAGAACTCATATTTTCATGTTTTAAGTATTATCATATTATTATATATTAAAATAATAATATGTGTAAACCGTTTAATCACCGTTTAAACCGTTTAAGCATTATGCGCTCCCGGACCGCGCGCGCACTGAAACCACTTTTTAGAACGTTGCTTGACGGATTCAACGATAATATATAAGTTTGCTAAATTCTCAAGTAAATCTTTATTAGGGAAAGGGCCAAAACTTATGTTTTTTTTTTTTTTTTTTTTTTTTTTTTTTTTTGGGGGGGGGGGGGGGGGGGGAGGAGATAGAAGAAAACTTTCATTTTCATTAGAGAAACAAAAGTAGAAACCTGTTAAGAAGGAAAGATAAGAGTACCGGATAATGGTCATCTTCTCACAAATCAACACTCTTAAAACCTACAACCACCATAATTTTGCATGGACCGGCCTGCATTAAGCTAGCATTAGGAGCTATATTTATACTGATTATCCGAGAGCCGAGTAACTTTGACTGTACTTATACTTCCCTTGTGAAAGGTTGTGAGTTCAAATCTCTCCCATCTGTAGTAGCGCGAGAGGCCGGTGAGAGTTGGTATTAAGCAGTGATGGAGCCCTCTGCTGTAAAATTCAGAGTCTGTACTGCAGTGTTTGATCACATGTCCTACAGCCAAAGCCCAGATACCTGCCTATTCCTTCTTAATGATGCGCCAGTCTCTTTCACAGCTCACGCAGAGAGCGGGGGAGAGAGCATCATGAGAAAAAACAAACTCTATTATTCTCTTTGCAATGATAGCCAACTAAAACCTCAAGCCCTTGCCTGTCTAGTTCTCTCTTTGTCCAATCAACCCATCAAATATTTGGTTGCTTGCTTGGCTGTGGGCATGGCTCCACTAAGAGCAACGCTAATCAAACCGGTTTGTGGACAACTGGGGTCTGGCTGGTGAAAAGGGAATCGAGAAAGCAAGGTTTGAAATATCGGTATCAATAGGTTTTTATGTCAGAATCGACAATATCAACTATTTTGTGTTGGCACGTCAGTAATATTAGTATCATCTCGATCGTACGTCGATAATATGGTCTCAAATGGCATCACAGACTTTGTGAAAAGTTTATTTACTTTTCTTGCTCACCCCTATCATCATACAGCTTGTTAGAACGTCCAGAGAGGAACAAGTGAGTCTCATTTCTCACCTCGTTATCTTCTTGTGAGTTGGATATATAGTTGCCTAAAGACAAAGCTGGGTAAGAAAAAAAATGTTTTCATAGAAAAAAAGTTTTAAGTGGACATATTGAGCAGTTTCTCTATTTTCTACCATCAGAAAGGCACAAGTGGCTTAATATGCGGACTATTGATGACTATTGATCTGAGTATCACTACCCGTACCAAAGAATCGAGTTGTTGCTATCAAGTATCAGTGTCAATAGCATTATGCCCATTTCTTTCTCTTCCTGTGGCAAGATTTATCGATGGGAAGGATACAAAGCAGTGACCATCACGCTACAGAATGGCGAAGCAGAAATTCAAGTAAAGACACTGGTAAAGCTAGCTCTCAAGGAGCCAAGCAGGGCTATGGGCATGCGGACAGCAGCCTATGCCTTGAGGTGGACTGTGTCCGGGCCGCATTTTGCCGCTTGTTTATTCAGAACATGCATGAAGCCTGATGTCATTTTCTGAAGTGTTTCAATAACGATGTCATGTGTTCCTGTTGTTGTTCTTATTCTAATTAAAGCCTTTTTGTCAAACTAAAATAGTAACAATTTCAGGCTGAGAGATTGACCAAATCTTTACAATTGGCTGTTAACATGAGAGAGACTGGCTGCAGAACGAAGGAGAATTAGATCGTGACGTAGCTAAACCTGTCGTAGTTGGTACTTGATCTGATGCCGATGTTACGCAAGTTGAGAGCAAAACCTCCAAAATTAGGCGACGTAAAATTCTACAGAATCTCGTCCGCAATCTGTTGTTTTGGCAACATACACTTGATCTCTGGTTCCCCAATGTACAACTCTTTGTGGAAAGCATCATTGTAAATGGAAATGCAATGTCGTAAATTTAGTTCTGGGTCATTTTACATCTACCCCCTGTTTCTTTTGAGTCGTGGACTACGAAATTCTTGTCCTCCCTTAATCTTGTTGGAACTCTGCAGGCGTGTATCAATGAAATGTGAAGATAGAATGTATTTTTTTTTAAACCATTTCATCACCTTTCTTTAGAATCATCTTTTACAATTTCAAAGGACCTTGAACTAAGTTTTTCAATAATCTTAGGCCATGACAGTCGAAACCACTGAGTAATAATTGATGAGGAACTGACAACAAAGTGGATGAAGGTGTTTTCTAGTAAACAGTGAGGTTGAAATTCCAAGTTTTTATATGCAGTAAAAAAATTGTTTATTTTCTTATTTTTAATAATAATAATTTATTATTATTATTATTATTGTTGGTTGGGAAAGCAAGGTCTCACTATCCTGATAGAAATGGTCTCACTATTTCCATATTATTATTATTATTATTGAAGACCTTACTGTATAGAAATGATCTTGATAAGGCAATAAGCTAACACTGAGTCAGGAAAGCAACATTTCCATAGAATAAGAATGTACTTCGAGGAAATAACTCACCAAGTAGTGAGAGAACAAATTTGAATGACTTATTAGGAACATATAACTAGAGTCCTTGATCACATACACATAGGTCACAGTTGTTTTTCACAAATCACAATACATCTTCATGAGTCATGAATGTTCACTAGTACGTGATGAGCCTGTAATAAGGTGTTCTTATGTTTATTGATCTTGTAGGAAGAGGAGAAGGAAAGTCGAGGAAGTCAACGATGATCTAGAGATTCAGCAACAGCAACAGCAACAGCAGGTCGACCGGGTCGGTCGACCGCAGCAAGGAAACAGCAGCAGCAGCAGTGGAACGGTCGACCGGGTCGGTCGACCGATTGTGCACAACGTGCACAAGGTTGTAGCGGTCGACCGTCCGGTCGACCGACTGAAGGTGCCTAACTCTCGTTAGGCACGGTCGACCGGTGCTTAGGTCGATCGACCGACCGGTCGACCGACTGTCGGTCGGGCTGTTTTGGGAAAGTTGCTGAATTGAAAATCTGCTCAAGTTGTTAGCGGATTCCTAGGGTTTTTTTTGGGGTATATGAGAGAGGCAGAGCTCTCTTCATTGTGTATGCTGAAAACATTGTATTGATTCACAAAAATCAATAGAAACTCTCTCTTCCTTACCCCGAGGACGTAGGCGAAATTGGCCGAACCTCGTTAAATCTGATTTTGTGTTCTTCTCTTTACTAGTGTGTTATTTGTTGTTGGTGGTATTGTTATTTTGCATCTGGGATCTAGGGTTTCCTCTACGTGATTATTGTTCGGCGCACAACAAGTGGTATCAGAGCCTCCCAAGTTCGTCGTGGGATTATCTGGAGATCTAGGGCATCGGTTGCTGATTTGGTGGAGATCGTGTGTCGATCTCAGATCAGTGTTGGGTTTGTTCGTGGGATTGTGTGTCGATCTCAGAATAGTACGTGAAGTGCTCAAGAAATCATTGGAGGAGTAGATTTGGTCAGAAACTCATCTAGGGTTTCGCGAGAAGGTAAAGATCTGATCTTTATCAAAGTTGTTATCTATCTCCGTTTGGTATTTCCGCATTACATAGAGGATTCAGTTAGAGAGATGGCAGAAGAAAGTACATCAGTTAGGACCATGAATCCTCATCTGAGGATTGACGTGGTGAAGTTTAACGGCACTAACAATTTTGGCAGTGGAGGTGCGAGGTGATGGATGCCCTGAATGCATCTAACCTCGAGGATACTTTACTTCTGGAGAAGAAGCGAAACATAACCATTAAAGAAGAGTGGGAGAGGATGAACCGGTCTGCGTGTGATTTGATTAGATCGTGTCTAACACAAGACATCAAATATCTTGTGTTACACGAGACATCTGCGAGGCACTTGTGGGAGATCCTTGAAAGAAAATATCTGACCAAGAATATTGAATCGAGATTACAACTGAAAAGCAAGCTGTACGGGTTTCAGATGAAGAAGGGATGCTCCGTGAATGAACATCTAAATCGCTACACGAAACTTCTTACGGATTTGGTCAATGTGGATGTCAAGATAGATGAAGAAGATAAGACAGTAATCCTCTTGAACTCTCTCCCTACGGAAGAGTATGAGACATTTACCTTAACCTTCATAAATGGGAGACAGACTCTTGACTATCATGAAGTATCGTCTGCTTTGGCAAATTATGATACGAGGAGAAAGGAGAGACGGCCTTCTCAGTCAAGCTCATCAGCAGAGGAGCTAGCAGTAAGAGACAGGGGTTCATATAGGAAGGGCAAAGATGATAGAGGGAGATCGAAGTGCAGGCCAGGTTATCGAGATCTGAAGAAGAACCAGTGTGCCTTCTGTAGAGAATTAGGGCACTGAAAGGTTGATTGTCCAAAGGCTAAAGGGAAGAAGAAGGAGTCGAAGACTGAGGCAAATCTTACAAAGGTGGTTAGTACTCAGAGCAGTAACTCACAGGTAGGTGGATCAGACTCAGACTCGTCGGTTTTCTCATTCTCAGTCACTACTCTCATCGTTGGCTACTCAAGAGAAAATGAGTGAAATTTGATACAGGTGCTACATACCATGTGTGCCCTAATCGGGATTGATTTTCTAACTTTGAGAAGCTGGAGGGATGTTCAGTCGTTATGGGCGATGATCATCCATGTATCATGGAAGGTGTAGGAACAATCCAAATAAAGATGTTTGATGGGATGGTAAGGGAACTGAAGGAAATGAGGTATGTACCTCAACTGAAGAGAAACCTAATCTCTGTTGGAGCTTTGGAGGCATTGGGCCTTGTGGTGTCAATTAAGGAAGGAGTCCTTAAGATGACCAAAGGCTCGATGGTGGTATTGAAGGCCGATCGCAGGAACAATCTTTACTACTTGAATGGTAGTACTGTTACAGAACAAGTGGCGGCTTCTACCGGTTCAGATGAAGACTCAACCAGGCTGTGGCATATGAGACTGGGACACGCAGGAGAAAAGTCTTTGCAAACTCTTACAAGACAAGGAGTACTGAAAGGTGCTGGAACCTGGAAGTTGGAATTTTGTGAATACTGTATCATCGGAAAGAAGACTAAGGTGAAGTTCGGCACAGCAACACACTGCACCAAGGGGATTCTGGACTATATTCACACTGATGTTTAGGGATCTATCAAGACTGCATCAATTGGAGGTAACCATTACTTTGTGTTATTTATTGATGATTATTCTAGGCGTTGTTGGGTATATACCATGAGACACAAAGGGAAAGTCCTAGAATTGTTTGTGAAGTGGAAGAAGAACTTGGAGAGAAGTACGGGAAGAAAAATCAAGGTCCTCCGTTCAGATAATGGAGGAGAATACAAGTCTGATCCTTTCCTTCAACTATGTCTTGATGAGGGCATAGAGAGACACTTCACAGTGAGGGAGACACCGCAACAGAATGGGGTAGCAGAAAGGATGAACAGGACTTTACTAGAGAAGGTCCATTGTATATTGTCCAATGTCGGTTTATCGAAGAACTTCTGATCTGAGGCTTTGGCATATGCATACTACCTTATGAACAGGTTGCCTTCGTCTGCGATAGGGGGAAAACTCCTCTCGAGGTTTGGTCAGAAAAAACAGCTGCTGATTATGATTTGCTAAGGGTGTTTGGTTGTCCAGCCTATTATCATATCAAAGATGATAAGTTAGACCCAAGAGCAAAGAAGGGTGTGTTCGTCGGTTTTAAGAAGGGAATCAAAGGGCTCAAGATTTGGGATCCAACGGACAGGAAGTTTCTTCTCAGCAGGGATATCACTTTTGATGAGGCTTCTATGTTGAAGCCTAAGGTCTCTCAGTAGGTAGAGACTAGCAAGACCAAAGATGTATCGCAGCAGGTAGAGATTGATGCAAATCCACCATCTCTAGAGAGTTCAGTATCGGTGAGGATCATACCTAGGGTGACACAGGGTAATGATCAAGCAAATGAGGGAGATGCTGATGATGAAGAAGGTCAAGAATAGGTCATGGGTAATGTTCCTGACTCTACTGCAGTTGGAAGACCAAAGAGAAACACTAGGAGACCATGTTGGCTCACTACGGATATGGTCGTGGCGTATACACTTCCTGTCGTTGAGGAGGCTATCCCGTCCACCTTCAAAGAAGCTGAAATCAGTTCAGAGTCGAAGATGTGGAAAGAAGCCATTGTAGAAGAGATGAAGTTTCTTTACAAGAACGACACTTGAGAACTCACAAGGTTGCCCAAAGGGAAGAAGGCGATAGGCTGTAAGTGGGTATATGCAAAGAAGTAGGGATCTCTCAAAGAAGATTCGGTGCAATACAAGGCCAGATTGGTAGCAAAAGGCTATGCTCAAAGGGAAGAAATTGACTACAATGAGGTATTTTCTCCTGTTATAAAGCATTCGTCAATTCGTATCTTATTGGCTTTGGTGGCACAGTACGAGTTGGACCTTGATCAACTCGATATAAAGACCGCCTTTCTCCATGGCGATCTAGATGAAGAGATCTACATGTCTCAGC
Source organism: Agave tequilana (assembly GCA_038442645.1). Lineage (NCBI taxonomy): Eukaryota > Viridiplantae > Streptophyta > Magnoliopsida > Asparagales > Asparagaceae > Agave > Agave tequilana. The sequence goes on from JAVJIF010011462.1 coordinate 117,072, forward strand.
CAACAGGGTTCAAGACTGCAGGGAAGGAACAAATGGTATATAAGCTGAAGAAGTCGCTGTATGGACTAAAGCAGTCTCCAAGACAGTGGTAAAAGCGGTTCGACAGCTTCATCAGAGGAAAGAGGTACACACGTAGCCACTATGACCCATGTGTGTACTACAACAAGCTACCGACAGGAGAGTATATCTATTTACTTCTGTATGTAGATGATATGCTTATTGCTTCAAGGTCTAAATCTGCGATTGATGCACTGAAGAGGGATCTATCTTCTGAGTTTGAGATGAAGGATCTTGGTGAAGTAAGGAAGGTGCTAGGCATGGAAATCACACGAGACCGAAGGGTTGGCAGGGTGAGCTTGACACAGAAGGGGTATTTATAAAAGGTACTTCAGAAGTTCAACATCGGTAAGGATGCGAAGTCTGTAAGTACACCACTGGCTCCTCATTTCAAGTTATCTGCTATGATGTCTCCAAAGAACGTTAAAGAACGTGAGTACATGACTCACGTCCCATTTGCTAGCGCAGTCGGTAGTCTTATGTATGCTATGGTGTGTACGAGACCAGATCTGTCACAAGCTGTCTCTATGATCAGTAGATATATGCATGATCCGGGACAGGGTCATTGGGAGGCAGTGAAGTGAATTCTGCGGTACATAAAAGGTACCATTGATGTTGGTCTGGTATTTGAGAAGGACTCCATAGGGAAGCAGAATTGTATCGGATATGTTGATTCCGACTATGCTGGTGACCTTGACAAGCGCCGGTCTACAACGGGGTATGTCTTTACATTTTCTCAAGCACCGGTGAGTTGGCGCTCCATTCTACAGTCTACCGTCATATTGTCTACCACAGAGGCCGAGTATATGGCCATGACGGAGGCTATGAAGGAGGCAATTGGCTTCAAGGCTTGCTTGATGACTTGGGGGTGGATCAGGATCTTCTGAAGATCAACTGTGACAGTATGAGTGCTATTTATTTAGCCAAGAATCAGGTATATCATGCACGGACGAAGCACATCGACGTCAGGTTCCATTTTGTTCGGGAGATTCTTGATGATGGTGATATTAAGCTACTGAAGATTCACACATCGGAGAATCCCGCCGACATGCTTAACAAGGTGGTGTCAGGAGTCAAGTTTGCACATTGTAAAGTTTTGCTCCACGTCCTTCATGTAGCATGAGCTTGTTGAAGCTCCTTTGGATGAACTACGGATGGCTTGATCTCTTAGGCAGGGTACATAGGCAACCACACTGGTGCAGCCACTTTTGAGTCAATGGTTCGTATGTTTCATTTTAGCTCAGATTTGAGAAATCTTCACCGAGGTGGAGAATTGTAGGAAGAGGAGAAGGAAAGTCGAGGAAGTCGATGATGATCCAGAGATTCAGCAACAGCAGCAGCACGGTCGACCGGGTCGGTCGACCGCAGCAAGGAAACAGCAGCAGCAGCAGTGGAACGGTCGACCGGGTCGGTCAACCGATTGTGCACAACGTGCACAAGGTTGTAGCAGTCGACCGTCGGTCGATCAACTGAAGGTGCCTAACTCTCGGTGCGGCACGGTCGACCGGTGCCTAGGTCGGTCGACCGACAGTCGGGTTGGGATGTTTCGGGAAAGTTGCTGAATTGAAAATCTGCTCAAGTTGTGAGCGGATTCCTAAGGTTTTTTCTGGGGTATATGAGAGAGGCAGAACTCTCTTCATTGTGTATGCTAAAAACATTGTATTGATTCACAAAAATCAATAGAAACTCTCTCTCCCTTGCCCTGAGGACGTAGGCGAAATTGGCCGAACCTCATTAAATCTGGTTTTGTGTTCTTCTCTTTACTTGGGTGTTATTTGATGTTGGTGGTATCGTTATTTTGCATCTGGGATTTAGGGTTTCCACTACGTGGTTGTTGTTCGGCTCACAACAGATCTAACTCTTAATGTAAATAATAACTAGGCCAAAATTTGTGCACAACAAGAAAATATTATTTATTGAACTAAATGGCATTTGTTTTACATCATGAGGGAGAAGACCTTATAAGTTTACATTAAGAGAGAAAAAGATCCTATAGCAAGAGAAAGGTCTTATATTAGAGCAAAAGAGTCCTGTTGAGGATTCATTTGGGAAGAAAGGGCTCCCCAAAATTCAGGGAAGCATTATTTGTCATATAACCTTTAGTTGGTTCTCGACTTACACATAGATAACTACAATATTTACAAACTACTAATAGTCTCCTTGTATTGTTAACTCGGGCTGTTAAGTAATAAATCTACAATAGTATGTCTCTATTTTGAAAACATTCTTATCTATCGTGGATGCGATTATGGAAAGATTCAAACTCATAACCTTATACAAGAAAGTGTTAAGCTGTATAAGCTAAACTTGGTCATTTTCCTGCTTGTTTTGCAACAATCCACATTGGTTGGGCATTTGTCGCGGTCCGCTTGCACTCTAAGCCCAAGCAACAAAATATTCTCTCGGATGAAATATGTGTTTTGACTTGCCTAAGCTATAGTCTTTGTTCTTTTTCTTTAGCTCTCATTAATATTTTTTGTCTTTGCTCTTTAAACTTTGAAGGAAAAATCCAAATCATTGTATTTAATATTTCTATCTTGAGAGTAGGGAGAAAAGAGAATAGGGGGCAAGTGAGAAAGGGCTTGGAGGGATGAAGCCATGAAGATGCTCCTATTATACTTCAGGCAAGGTAAGGTTGCCACCCAATTGTTTTCCACTAGGGGGAGTACATGAAGCATTTGAATGCCAAGATTGTGACTTGCTAAAAGCTTCACGTGATCCCTTTGGAGTTTTTCTCAGTGGAGAAGCTGGAGTAGGCAGAAAATGCTTTCAAGAACATTGACCAGCACAACTTTCCTTCAAGGAATTAGTATTACAAAAAACATTGTTTTAATTTTAATTTTTATTTTTTCTGATTTGATATTACAGATAATGCCCCCTTCCTCTTGCCTCTTTCTCATTGTATTCATAACTAGTAATTCCCTAGAATTTTTTTTAACAACATCAGTCTAATCATGTATTAATTTGTTGGGCAATTTGTGGCAGTAATACAATAATTTCTCATCTTTTATAACTCCTGCCATTCACTTGCAAACAGCAGTGTTAGCTAACTTTAGCAAGTGGGAGAGGCTCATGGCATCCAGCTCTTAGCCCTCCACCTTCAAACTATTCAAGATGAAAGTAACCAGTGAGACCCACATAGATATATCCCTTTACTTTTGTAAACACAGAAATTTTTCCATTCTGCATATATTATTTTGCCTCTTACAACTTGCAACAATTTTGCACATGTTAGATCTACAATGTGTCCAAATTAATTGAATATGGATAGAAGCAAGATGAGCCATGCATGCATGCGTATGTAAACTAGAGGAGTTCAATTTGAATTTGAGTAGAACATTTTTTTTTCCTCCAACACACAAAATGCATGCAGGCTGGCAAGTACACGATATATATCCAACCTTTTTTGTTTGCCTCATGAACACCCAAAAGAAGAAAAATGCTAACATACTTACATGCATGCATTAATGCATGAGGGAGAGTACAAACCTAGAGCCATCACATTTGGGGTTTAAGTTATGATCTATTGATCATGCGAAGTTTCAACAACTTGAAATTGGTTCGCAAATATTTTACTTTCTCTAATTATTTAGGACTTGAGTTGTTCCTTTAGCCAGATGAAGCTTTTAGTTTCACAATTCATTCCTTATTCAGAACAGCTCCTATGCATGTATACATGAATGTAATCGGTATAGTGACATCATATTTGTTGATTATGATTGATGAACTTGATTCCTTATTGATATTTCTAGCATATATATATCTCTTTCCAATTTGCCATCTAATCACTTGACTTAATATGTGATCTAATGAACATATCGATGGAGTCAAACATTTATCTCAGAGCTCTTCCCTTAAATCTACCAAAGTTTATACATATTTTTAACGATTTATTCTCCGCTTTTGGACCCTGAAGCATTTAATCACATCCTCATTCTTCTCTCATTGCCAATGTTTGAGGACATTGTTGAATTCAAAACGATTGTGCGTGAAACATGATGCAAGTCATGCTATCTTAGATAATTTTGGCGAGCAGAGAAAAAATTATCTTGTTACTTTACAAGATTTTTGGTGGGTAGAAAAATCAATCTTATTATTTTGAAATTATGACCTATGATATCGACCGGACGAGAAGGCAATCCAATATAGTATGGGCTGCACATAATGTCTCAAGAAACGGTGTCTGGTTCGGATAGAGTATTTAAGTCCTTCCATAAGCTGTACGCCGCATCTTATACTGCAATTTATTCTCTCCGAGTTATGTAGAGCCATCATATCTTTGGGCAGCCAAATCCCAGTGGACAGAAGAATTTAGTTTGATGAAGGGCCCATTCCTTTTTTTCTTTTTCTGGGTTTTTTATAACTGAATCCTGTTCTGTCTTCTAAAAACAAGAAAATTCCTGTAAGTGTATTAGAAATCTTTGAACAAGTATCAGCTCCTATTCTGTTCTACATGCTACGCAATATTGGTTTCTATGCAAAACAGATCATGCAATGTTGGGGCATAATGTGCCGGAAGAAAATGACATTAATTATATATTGTAAATGTGCAACTGCGTCAACTTAGAGAATTAATCATATGAAGACATTCAATGGGAGAGGGACGTCTCAATGTAGGAGCTCTGAAATTTAGGGTCCTTGACATCAGCAAAAACAGACTTTTATCTCCAATTCTCGACAAAATCCATCTACCTGAATAAATGTGTCTTAAATGAGATATAAAGGGCAAGCTACTACTCAGTCCTCTCTCCATATCTTAGTACATCGCATATAACAGATCACTGTGGTTGAGATCTTTCCATTGAAAAAAGATGTAGCAGGAATGTAGGAGAGCAAGGGACCTGCCCTGCATTGGGTGGCTGAATTATTGGGTAGTGTGTTCCCTTGTCTGCCAAAGATCATTGTATTTACAAACTCTCATCTGTTAATAGATACAATGCACATTGATTTCTTATTATATTTTGTTATGGTTAATTTAGTTTATTTCTCAAGGCCTTGCATGGTGAATCCAAGTATATATATATTTTTTATATCAGCCTATCTTGGTATTTATGAGGCCTGGAAATGATGATGGGAGATCAGAGACAGTTCCACTTGTGTATTATATTATATAATCCTTGTGAGATTGACCAGACTTTTGCTCCCATGCCTCTCCATAGCTTTTTCCGTTTTCAAACATGCAGCATATAGATAAATGGATAGATAACTGTGAATGATAATGAGACACACATTTTAAATGATTCACTCTTTCTGGACCTACAGTAGCCAGTAGTGTTTACTTCTTGTCCTTTTTTAGGGAGAGTGTAGTTGTATTTGTATATGCCAGGAGAATATAGACTAAATTATGGAATGTTGGGTGAGACATGCAAATTACATTGCTTTTCTAAGCAGTTGTTCTTAATTTTAATATCTACTATTTTCGATGAAGCCATCTCCAAGGAATTTTTTCTTGATAATCAATAGTAGACTTGCGTACAGTGAGGATGTTACATGCGAGAGATTTTTAGGTGTTTTCTTGTTATCAACTGAAAAATAGTGCAAAAGAATCATATGATCCCTCCATCCATCAACTAGCATACCCTTACATTACATTTCTTGCTACACCCAACATGTCTCTCTTGTTATATCAGTCTCAAAGAGCTCATAACCATTAACACATACACTTTTCCTTTTCCTCTTTTAACATACTCAAACAAAGTACAAATTAAGTATTTTAAACCCTTTCAATGTTATCTCTATCTCTCTCTGAAAAGAAAAGGAAATTGGAAAAAAGGAAGGAAGAAAGAAAAAATAATGCATGCAGATGCAGTGGAAAATTTGAAAGAGGCTGTGTGTGTGTGTGGGTGTGTGTGGGTGTGTGTGTGTGTGGGTGGGTTTTTTTTTTGGGTTTGGGGGGGTTGTTTGTGTGTGCATGTCCTTTTCATAACCAAATTCTGGCAATGCTTTTGTAAATGGTAACTTTGGCTGCAGGGACTGTCCCATCAATTTGGTCCATAGTGCTGTACTATTTGGGCCTTTATTGTAGGTTCCATGAAGGGGCAGAGCCAAGGAATGATGTGGAATTAATTGGCCTGGGGTTATGTGCTATGGTTGTGTGGGTCAAAGAGGGTCAAGGCCTGCCTCTGGCTGTTCTTTTTTCTCCTTTTCTTTTGTTTTTTTGCTTTTCATGTCAGTTAAAAAAAGAGAGATTGGGAAGCCTGTATTATGAAATCTCTGAAATCACTCCTTGGTCATCGTGCAATCTTTCTTCACTCTGTGCCTTCTTTGCCAAGCCTTTTCCTCTTGAGCCTGAATGTACACTGTGCATGAGGGAGAAGGGAGGCTTTTAGATACTTGGGTCCTTCAGCTCATACTTGCCAATGTCATGTGAGGGCATGATATACTTATTATGCTCCCAAATGTGTACATGTACCTGTCTTGTACATCTATATGTATGGTTATCTTCTATGAAGAAACAACATCACTAAGGATGACAAAGTGGAATCGGTTGGGGTTTTTGAGTTTGAGATGGTTGTCCTTCCATTGTAAAAGGACAGCAAGGTGAAAAATTGTTGATATCTCAATTAAAAGAGAGAAGATAATTTGGTAGAATGTATGTAGCCGTAAGAAGTTAAAAATAGCTTCAATTGTGCTTGTGATTGTGCAAACTCATGTGTTGTGACTTATATTTTATTAGCAGGAAGATTATCTCCTGGAGCAGTGATGATTTTATTATGCTCTCTTAGTAGAAATGGCTGTTATATTCTACTATTTATAAAAATTAAAAAAAATTAAAAAAAACTTCAAATTTAAATAAGAGAAGATATTTGCAATAGATAACAAATTAAGTTCATCATTTAGTAGTGAATGAATGAAGGAGCCAAAAGGAGGAGCGGACAATGTACTGAATTGAACAGATAAAAGATATGGTGAATGTGTGAAGAGAATCCACAGACGATTAATACTTGGGATAAAAGCTCTGTTGTTGGTGTTTTTATTGTATACATGCATACTGTTTTTATGTCTTGTCCAAGGTAAAAGAAAATTCATTTTTGGTTGCATTATATGTTTAAGCTAGACGCCACACCACCTCAAAACTAAAGAGCACCTAAAAGTGAGAAGATAATAAGGTTTTTTGATTGATATTGTCAACAATCTTGAAGTTGATTCACATATTTCTTATTTATCTCTACTCATAAAAAAAAAAAAAATACTCTCGTAACTTTAACAAGTCTAAATCGCACCTGACAAAATATTCTTAGCACACAATCTAGTATATATCAATACCAGATAAAACTAGATTTCAAGTCATGTGTGATGTACCCGTAAGAGTTTTTTCTTTAACCCCCGTAATATATATTTTTTATTAATATTAGTTAACTGCACATTTATATGAATGTGAGGAGTCAAATCTTTTTTACAACATCAAGTGAAAAAGGAATTGCAGCTATACTCCCCTCCCAAATATATATGCAACTATATCTATATACATATATATCATGTATTTTAAAGGTTTATGAGATTATAATTCTAAATACTTTTATGAGCATCCTAACTAAATTTGCATTATAATTTATGGGTTTTCTTTTTAATGGACTTTAACTGATATAGGTTGCTGGGATTTGGGTCGAACAAATAGTCCCACATCGGCTAGATGGGGGGATGATCTTGGATATATTCCCACATCGGCTAGACGTGGAGATGATATTGGGTATTAACGATTTGGGCAACTTTACCTAAAAGGCTAGCTTTTGGGATGGTGGACAACTCCTTCAATTGGTATCAGAGCCATGCCCCAAACATAGTCGTGTGTGTGAGTGATGTTCGACGGTATAAGATCCTCCAATGGCCCAAAGGCGCAATGGGCCTGATCACCCCAATGGCGCAAAAAGGTGCAATAAGCTCCTGTGAAGCTAATGTTGAGCTCTCGAGAAATTTGACACTAATGCTCCTTTGCAATGGGCCTACCGTCTCTCACGCGGTGTAGAAGAGTGACCGACTGTAGTTGGTGCTTCATATAAAGCGTGTAGCCTTCCCACGCAGTGAAGAAATTGTATCTCGATAGAGCATTTGATTTTCCAGTGTGAAGATAGTTGAGCTTGCAGGGAGACTCAGGGAGACTCTTTATTCGAGTGGCATTTGATCTTCCAGTGTGAAGATAGTTGAGCTAGGGAGACTTGTTGTTCGAAGGGGGATTGTTGGGATTTGTGTCGAACAAATAGTCTCACGTAAACGTGGGGATGATCTTGGATATATAAGGATTTGGGTAACTCCACCCAGAAGGTTAGTATTTGGAATAATGCACCATGCCGTTCAGTTATCCTCATACATATATTATTCTAGGCACAAGCTAGATCATAAGTTATCTTTATCTTTATTATTAACTAATAGAATTTTTTTGAAGTAACTGAAATTGGCTAAACACAATTTTTTTTATAGGCTTTTTTCTAATTTCTCTTTTTACGTCAAGTGTGCATTACATTAATCCACGGTGTAAATTGTCATAATTAATCCATGGTGTAAATTGTCATTCATAATACCCGATGAGAATAAAAAGATTCTCATATAAACCACTCTTCTAAATTGGAATAATTACAAATTGCATGATGTGTGTGTGTGTGAGAGAGAGAGAGAGAGAGAGAGAGAGAGAGAGAGTTGAATAAAGTGACGTCTACCTTTTATTGCCGGGTACAAGAATTAGGCCTTTGTCTTGGTCATATCCAATAAGTATATGGGATGAAAGCAGAGCAAAGATTTTTTTTTTTTGAAAAAAAAAAAGAAATTAGAAAGGGGGAAAAGGGCTAATATAATGATGAACTGTTTTGAAAGATGAGCATAGCTAGTGCGGAGACCGTTGGGAACCGGGAAGCGACAGTGGGGGCTCTCTTTCTTTTTTTAAGAGCTCAAGCTCACAGTATTTGCAATAAAAACTTTATCCCTCATGATTAAATACTGTATATATGTAGCTACCCTCTCTCTCTCTCTCTCTCTGGTGTATATAATTGGGCATGGCTCCTTTGCTGAGCAAATGGTTTCTTTCTCAGAATCACAAACTCAGAAGCAAGCAAGCAAGAGGGATGATGAATTGAGCTTTTGAATGGTGCCTTCTTCCAAGAATTACTTGTCTTTGATCTTCTCTGCTCTCTCTATTTGTGATTGATTTTTGTAGTTAATGGAGGAACAGCAACAGCTCAACTCTTTAGCGGTGACTCATCTCCTGCAGCACACCTTGAGGAGCTTGTGCATCCATGACAGTTCCCAATGGGTCTATGCTGTCTTCTGGAGGATCTTGCCTCGCAACTACCCACCACCCAAGTATCATCACAATGTTCTTTTTCCTTTTTAAGGGGGGAAAAAAAAAAAAAAAGATCAAATTAAGATTATTATTTTTTTTAAATTTTTAAATTTTCTGTTGTGCGTCGTGCAGGTGGGATCTGCAAGGAGGGATGTACGACAGGACCAGAGGAAACAGAAGGAATTGGTAGAAATTCATTCAATTTCGGTGCAGGACCAGCAATTTTTCTGTCTTGTTGTTGATAAATTAAGTATGCGTTGATAATATCAGGATACTAGTATGGGAGGATGGATTCTGCAATTTTGCTGCTTCGGTCTGCGAGCCGGGCGCCGCCGCCGGAGCAGCAGCGATGGAGGCGGGGTTGCCGGGGCCCTCCTACGGCCGAGACGGCGGGGAAGGCCAAGTCATCAAGGGCCTTCAACCTGAGCTCTTCTTCAAGATGTCCCATGAGATTTACAACTATGGAGAAGGGTGAGAGGTGTTCAATTAATTAGTTAATTATATATATGTTAATCTATTTTGACGAAGCAATATGATTAATTGATCGGCTTTTGTAATACTGGTAGGTTGATTGGAAAGGTTGCTGCAGATCACAGCCATAGGTGGGTGTTCAAGGAGCCTCAAGATCACCAAGAGATCAATTTCTTGTCTTCATGGAATAATCCCGCTGATTCTGTAAGTGAGCCTTAATTATAACCGTTCTAATATAAATATGAACTTTTTCCTTTCTAAATTTTACTCTTCTTTTAACTAATAGGTTTAATTTATAATAATAATAGTATAAAAGAAACATATTAATGTTACAGTTTTATCTGATTAATTTCTCGTTAATTAATTTCCTTCAGCATCCAAGGACATGGGAGGCTCAGTTCCAATCTGGTATCAAGGTCATTTCAGCACCATTAATTCTTGCTATATAACTAATATATCTTCTCATTTCATCAATTCTCTTTCTGATTTTGCTTAACCCTCCTTTTTTTTATCTAGACCATTGCTCTAATTGCAGTCAGAGAAGGAGTTGTTCAACTGGGAGCAGTCAACAAGGTCTCTCTCACTCTCACACACACACAGACACACACACCACACACAATGCACACAGTGGCACCTGTGCATGAAACACGTGCACTTGGTACCTTGAATGCATGGCTAATGTCCATCAATTTGCTGTACTTGCTCATGGGGATTCCTATAACCTAACTAATTGCACCATGTACACAAAAATTAAGGTAGCTGAAGATTTGAGCTACGTAGTCCTCCTCCGCAAGAAGTTCGCCTACCTTGAGAGCATCCCGGGCGTCCTCCTCCCCCACCCTTCTTCCTCCGGCATCCCCATCAGCGTGCCGCAGGAACACTGGTCTCCTTACAGTGGACTGGCACCGCCAACCCCAGCGGCGTCACCAATGGAACTATATGACCAGTACCTGAGCCAGCAGGCAATGAGGATCACACCTTCCATGAGCAGCCTCGAAGCCCTCCTCTCCAAGCTCCCTCGGTCGGGCCTCCAGCCGCCGCCTCCAGTGGGCCGGCCTCACCCTTCGGCTACTATGAGATGCCGATGCTCATGCCGTCTTCGTCGGTTCATCAGAGGCCGGCGGTGGCGAAGGAGGAGATGGTCGACGCAGATGAGTACGGGAGCAGCTCAATGTCGACGTACTATGTTAATGGTGAGTAAAGCTGATCCGTCATCAAGAAATTTAAGGAGAGCTAGCTGGTACTTCTACTTGTTTTGTGTATATGTGATTAGTGAGCGTGTGCCCTTTTGTTATAAGTTATAATGTGCATGGGAACTTAAGTTCTTATTGTATTCTATGTAACCCTAATCTTGATCTATTAATGTAATCTGTAATGGCTACTTAATTATATATATAGAATTAATTCTAAGCACTGCGTATATATACATTTTCGTGCTAATTATGTTTGGAGAGTATAAAATATAGATGTAAAATACGTAACATGTGAGCATGAATATTTTTAGTTCATCATGATATTTTTAATTTCATGGGTTCAGTTCTTCTGTATGAAGATCTTACAGCCTCTTTAAATAAGGTTAATCAATTTAATCTTTTTATTTTTTAGTTTAATGATGATCAAATGCTTTAGCATGACCCAAGCAGTAAGTCTGATGATACATGTGTCTGATGATATATGTGTTGGGATTTGAGTCGAACAAATAGTCCAGGAAGACATGCGGATGATTTTGGATATATAAAAATTTGGACAACTCCAACTAATAAGTTAGTCTTTTGAGATGGTGCTCCAAGTCCTTCAATTGGTATCAGTGCTATGCCCCGAACTTTGTTGTGTGTGTGCGTGATGTTTGATGTTGTTGATCCCCTAATTTGGTGCACAAAGACGCAGTAGTGGGCCCCTACAAAGCAATTTGACTCGCGATATATTTGACTCTTTTGCATTGGGCGTTGGATCTGGATCGAGCGTTTATTCTTCCATTGTGAAGAAAATTGAGCTTGTAAAGAGACCCTTTGTTCGAGAGAGGATTGTTAGGATTTGAGTTGAAAAAATAATCCCACATCGGCTAGACATGGAGATGATCTTGAATATATAAAGATTTAGGTAACTCTATCCAAATGTCTAGTTTTTTTGAGATGGTGCCTTAATTCCCTCAATATGTTTTGCCATATGGCGAAGAGACAAAAAGAAAATTATTAAATTATAATAGCCAAAGAGAGTGTCTGTAGCTGATGCTTCTGTTTCCTTTATCTTTCTAAAATTTAAGGATAATGAAATATTATCCAAGGCCTTGATTTTTCAAAATTATGGAGATCATCATCTTCAAGTGATTTGAAATCTCTTCAGCTGTTAGCTTCTAAAGCAAAAGATGCATGGGAAACTTTGGTTGGGTCACTTTGGTGTAAGGGATCCTTAAATAAAGAATTATGTATACTTTTGTCACAACTTTATATTAGGATATGTTAGTTTCAAAAAAATAAGCTGAATGCTCATTTTCTCTGAATCTATAAGATTCATACAGTTTTTTTCATCTTGATGTGTTTGGTTGCCAGATTTTGAGCTGGACTGTTGCAATTTTTCTTTTCAAATAGAGATAAAAATACCCAAAAAACTACACCCACCCCCCCCCACCCCCCCCCCCCCCCCCCCCCCCCCCCCGATTTTCAATTTGGGCTTTTTAGGCCAAACAGGCCATTAGAGTCCTTTGGTCTTTTTACGTGTTTAAATGAGATTATATCCTTACAAGAATATCTCAACAGTCTCCGCCATGTCTGTACATGCTCAATAAATTTTTACCTACCACCCATTCATCTTCCAAAAGAACCATGGTGGCCAATCATTCACGAATCTCTCCCTATCGCTGTGGGAACCTCATTTGTCGAAAAACAAGCCTCGGTCAAGCAAGAACTAACCACCATGGATCCCCTTTGTCCCTGAGAATCAGACCGTGATCATCGTGAACAAGTGTAATTCACATCAAACCCCACTCTCCTGTCACCAGTAGGGCCCTCACACCACTATGTTTTATAGACGATTTTTGGCTACGATATAGACTAAATTTCCAGGGAGATTGGCTTGAAAATAACCACAAAAGCCTCAATTCGTCACGCTGAGAAATCAAAACCTAGTCCCTTTTCCTCTCTCTCTCTCTCTCTCTCTCTCAGAGTTTCATGAAGATCTGAATCTAGCTTCCAATCATACTGGAGAAAATTGCATACGGCTTCAGCTACTACATATAAAGATCAAATTTGCAGCGAGATTGCCTTGAAAATCAAGATAAACCTCTTTCTTGGTCACCGAGAACTCAAACCAACCCTCTTTTTTTTCCCTTTTTCTTTATTTTCTTTCATTTTCCGCGAATTCTAAATTGTTCCTTTTCTTTTCTTTCCTTTCTCTCTAACACATTAAAAAAAAAAAAAAAAAAAAAAAGCCAAACCCAAATTCTCCCCAATCTGTTATATTATTTGATAATATAAATAATTTTAATAAATTAAATTATTTTCTCTTTTCCTATTTTATTGATTATATATTTATCACTAATGGTTGTGCAAATTGGTGACAAGTGCCGAGAATTGAGAAAGGTTGAACAATTCTTTTATAAAATTTAGCACTCGTGCTCGTGGTGCGGCTCAATGGGCCAATTACCTTCGTAAACAACATTCTAGATATACTACTGGCTTATAAAGGCGAACAAATTCAATATAATAGCAAGTGATATTTTCCTTGGTGTTCTTACAATGGTTCCCAATCAGAGTCCATAAACAATAGGCAGTCTGCAAGAACAAAAAAAACAAAAACAAAAAAAAGGGGGAAAAACTCATTGTGGCCATGTTATATGATACAAGAACTGCCAGTATGAACAAATTTAGAAACATACCATCCAAAATCAAATTTCCAGTGGTACCACGCATAAATTATATGACTCGAAAGCAAAGACAATAGAGTATCAAACATAAGATAAATGCAACATCTTGGAAGACAAGAAAAAAGAAAGTTTACACATCTGTGTAAAGATAATTTTATTAGGGAGGATAGTCACGGATACATGTCACCCAAATAGACTTGGGCCCCCACTGCACGAGAAATCCAGAAACAAAAAGGAAACATACACTAGTGGGGAAGTTAGTTGTCAGCATGAACATTTCCTTCTCCAAAATACAACTCTGAAGGGCCTATAGCCATTTGTTTTACAAATCAGTGTTGTTACTAGACCACAATGCAACCTGATGATCAGTGGAAAATACAATGGTGTTTTATGTCCTATGGTTCTCTTTCTCTTCCGAGACTTTTCTCAATCGAACAGGGGACCTCAGAGATACAATTTCTCGGCTGTCTTTGTTACTACCCACAGATTCATCAGATCTGATGGAATTCCTCTCTCCAAATGGAGGATTGTGTTCCAAGTGTGTAGAATCCATTGCCCGTGGCAATCTCAAGGGAACATCTCCCTTGTCCTTGGAGCTTCAATGTGTTGAACAGAGGCTGCAAGAGATGGGTCTGCAATGGGAACAAGTTGAATGGCTGACTTGCGCCAATTTTTCCTTCGCGGTGGATTGCGAGCATTTGGATTTTTCTGAGCAACAACATTTTTAGCTAGTCAGCAATGAAGAAAACTTGGAGAAATTGGATGATCTAAAAGTGGAATCAAGCTATTTTCACTTGAAAAACAGACAAACAGAGATGTGTATTTAACAATTAACGGGAACATGAAGCTTTCTGGTTGGTTATAACTCTAAATCATGTGCTGTGCAACGATATTGAAAGTTATTAACATTCAGCTGAATGAAAACACCAATGTAGATTCACATTCCACACTCAACATCAACACAGACAACATAACAAAATTACCTGATCAAATAAAATAACACGGTTCATGTCAAGTGAAAGACAAAGAATCAGTATTAACATTCAGCTAAATGAAAGTTATTAACATTCAGCTAAATGATAATGCCAACGTAAATTCACATTCCACACTCAATAAAAACACAGACAACATAACAAAACTACCTAATAGATAAATAGAATAACATGGTTCATGTAAAGATTTCATATAGAAAACACTGCTGATTTTATTTATATGACATGATTGTATTAGAAATTAGAAATTTGTGGTAATCCACTAATATGACATGGTTGAGTTATAAAAAGTGGAGCTCTCTTCAAAGCTTTAAGATTTACTTGTAAATTGAGAGTAATGGTGGAGAATGTACATCGCTAATAACTGAAGAAGATTAGACGTTCACATTCCAATTGTACCCTAGCTAATGGTCCTAGAAAGGTTCAAAGAACTCTATCTATGTAGCGAAAAGAATTTTCTTAGCGAAATTATCATGTATTTGCATGATCAAAAGCATATCTATATTTGTATAAACACATTTTAAATTACTTTTTTTTTTCAACAAGGATTATATAACTTTGTTAATGCTGTCTGAAATAAAACGTACCACAGTGTTCCCAATATCAGATAAAGGCTTTCTTGGATGCACATCATTCTGATGCTCTTCCTGATTTGCTGCGGTCGAACCCTCACTCAATGCATTCTGGAGCAGCATTGTGCCATGAGATATAAGTTCCTTGTTCTTCTCATCTTCTGCACTACCCAAAGAAGAATCACTGCCACCCTCTTTTGACAACTCAGCGTTGGATGTTCCATCTGTCCCTTTTTTAATAAATCCACTCTCTCTATTTGCACACTTCAAAGGTACGCATCCACAAGAAGCACCACATGTGCCACCCGCAGCCCGGCACTCACACTTTTTGTTTTGCAAGAAGAAAGTCTTGAGCAAGAGCAACAGACTTCAGAGTTCCTTTTCTCAAAGTTAGCCTCTAACTCTTCGCTCATTACTTCCAATTTCAAAGTTTTTAGGCCATGAGAAGCTTCTGTATTGGACTTCACAGTAGGAGCAATTGATTTTGATCTCCGCCTTTGGAACTTCTTAGCAGACTCTTCCCAATCCTCATCATCTTCATCATTTACCCAGTCCTCATCATCTTCATCATCCAAATCATCCTGATCCGAGTCAGAGATGTCCATATCATCGACCCATTCTGCATCATTTCCATCTTGATTGAAGAATTGAGAGATTCGTGTAGGCTGTGCATTGAAATCAAGGCAAAATGAGAATAAAATAAGATCATTGAAATTTGTTTACAAAAAAAACTTTATAAAAATAGCTTTTAATGAAATATATGACCACAAAAAGCCCTAGAAATAAAGCAAAAAATTATTTTTAACAGGAATCTAAATTAAGTGACCAAGTTGAAGGTGTAGGGTTAAAAATGTCATATGGCTAGACAGAGACACCCACAACCTCATTGTGCCATGCTTCGTAGTGGGAACCACATGTGAGCTAAAGGTGAAACTCTCTCAAATCTATCTATACTACTAAAAAAGCAACCCAGTTGGGATATTCTAAAACAATTTTGTCCGTCACTTTCGCCCAATGTAGAATTGGATTCATTATTATAACAAAACTTTAAAGATATAAACCTTAAAACAAGGTTATTTAGGTAATTTCAAAAAAATAAAAGAATTGGATTTTCTCTTTCCTTTTCTCCCTCTCATTCATGTTTCTCTCTCTTCTCACACATTCTTTTGAATTTATTTCTCTCTCTCTCTCTCTCTCTCTCTCTCTCTCTCTCTCTCTCTCTCTCTCACACACATCTAAAATCACTCAAACTAAATATCTATCTCCATCGCTTTATCTCTTTATCTGAAAACACAAGTTCTTCAATATCTCTTTTTATTTTAAACAACTTGAATACAGCAACTCTCTGTCATCTCATCTTACCGAAAATCTCTAAAAACATCTCTATATCGTGTTATTTCTATTGAAACCACCCCCTCACAATTAAACTTGAATCTATTGATAATAGATAGGTATATCTAAAACGTTCAAAATAATCACATACATAATAGAAGGCAATAAAATGAGAGAAATTTCTTATTCCAAATAATTGAAGTATCTCTTTTTTTTTTTTTTTTTTTTGGGTGGGGGGGGGGGGGGGGGGGGGGGGGGGGGGGGGCAGCCCATAGTTAATGAAGAAATTTAATCCTCCACCTCTTAATGCATATAATCAAGTTTCAAGAAAAATTCATTTGAATCATCCATTATGTTGTTACCAATTTTTAAATCATTTAAAATATTAACATATTATTTATACTACTATTGCAGATAAATAAATACAAATTAGCAAATTGTACCTCTATCGAAAAATTAGGAATCTAACATGTAAAATTTTAGTTTCATAATAAATAAAAACTCCAAAAAAATCAGATACTAATAACAAAACATTATTTATTTTGAGTAAATCATATCGTAATTATAATTCAATCAATTATGTTTCCTATATCTTATTTCTTTTTTGATAAGAGCATAAAAAGTATGAGTGGTGGGAATCACTCTTAGTTGTTTTCTATTGCAGTTTTTTTATTTGCTTTTGTTGCAGGCATTTATTGTTTAATCTCACATCACTTGTTATGAGAAATTTTACTTTATAGTAGCCTATATAAAAAGGCTCAACTCAATGAATAAGATAGATAATAAATAAATGAAAATTTTTCACTTTAAATTTCTTGAGTTTTGAATTCTTGAGATTAGGGTGTGAAGCCCGTGGAGTAAGCGGTCTGAACCTAATGGTGCAAGGGGTATGAAGCCCAAATTTATCCAATTTTCCTATTTCTTATTTCTTAATCCCTAATTCTATTTTTCATTTCTCTTTCAAAACGCTAATTTTCAATATCTATTATGAAGGTGATTGTGATCCTTCCGTATTACATCAGTTTGGTATCAAACCTTTTGATTTCAATCTTGTTTTCTTCTCTCTCTCCTAAAACCCTAGTCTCTCAAATATTAGTTCTAGATCTGAAACTCTAGATTTAGAACAAAATTCACATCTTCCAAAAAAAATATTACTACTTAAATTCGACTGAAGATTCAGTCAAAACTCAAAAAATACATTGTTCCAAATCACACTTCCTCCTCCATCTTCATCACCCGCTAGCTTCACCCATAAAAAAGGGGAAAAAAAGAAAAGAAAAAAGAATCTAATCCCAAAAGAGAACTTGTTGTCGTCTTCTCTTCATCTATCTTCCGTCGCCACCATCCCCTCTGTCGCCACCATCCACCTTCACGTCGCTTGCACTCGTCATCTTCACCACCAAGCTCATGCCACTTCACAACCTCAGGATCTAACCTCGTCGTGAACATCCAAGCTCCGAAGGCTCGCGGTCAAACCCCAGACCTCGTCGCAATCCTCTTGCACCTCCTCTACTGCGCTGAACTCCGCCGTCATCAACGAGATCTACATCGTCACTGCCTCGAGAGTTCTATCAGCTCTACAAGTCGGATCTACCTCACCGCCGAATCCACCTCATCACCGGATCTTCCTCCTCCCCTTCTCAATCATTGACGGCAACTCCTTGTCAGTGGAGTTCTCCTCCGCTCAGATCTCATCCGCCGCAGATCTCCATCGTGACATCATCAAGCCATCGCCGTCGCTTTCCACAAAATACGGCCACCATGTCAACCTTCCTCCGCCCTCCATCATTTCCGACTGTATCTCATCCTCTTCGTCGTCATTGTGTAATCGTCATCACAACTTCCATCTCTCGTCAGGCGTGGCCGCCGTCACAGAGGAGAGATCGAAAGCCCTGGAGAGCAGCGGGCAGGCTTACATTAGATGCAGTTGGGTTTGCTTTAAACCCGACCCAATAACTTGTTAGCTAATAGGTTTGAGTCGGGTCGAATCCACCAACCAGACCCAAACTCGATCCATTTCCAACTTAACCCAGACCGAATCTGATCCAGGCTGAGCCCAAATCAAACCAGATTCGACTTGGGTAACTGAGTCAACTCAGCTGAGATGACTCGATTGAGCCAACTCAGTAGCTATGCAACACAGCAAGCTTCCGGAGACCATGTCGGGCTCGTTCGGAGTTTGATTCGAGTTCTGTCTGAAGCGTTAGGTTCATGATTGAGTCCCGAAGTTACTTGACAGAAATCACAACATTTGAGTAGCAGGTCTGGCCTCTACAAATTTCTATTTGGAGCCTTACTATTCTGGCAGCAGAACAATGATCCTTTAGGGTAATTTCTGAGTTCTTACACTGAAGTTTTGATTTAACTCTATGAGAATTTACTTTTATGAAAGTTATATAGATACTGATAATGATGAGAAAGAGGTGGAACGGGATATTATACGGTTGTCCCGTATTTTTGGAGTTCTCATAATCGTTATAGGTACGAGGAGTCGGAAAATCATTTTAAAGAATTTTTCAGTTATTTTCTCCTAATATCTGAATAGAAGTATCATTATACCCAAATAAAACTGGTAGGAAAGCTTATTGGTGGTGGCAAGACAGTAATATCACCTGTCGAGATTAATTTATCTTACAACAGCTCCTTCATAATCGATATGCTCCACACGTTGATGATGCACCATAGCCAGGGCCAAGCGTTGTTACTGAGTCAGTGAGTTGGTGTCACGGTAAGAAGAGATTTTCTCACGACCCAAAGAAGTTGTAGAGCTGCCTATTGAGTACCATCTTTGACAGTTATGAGGGCCTCATAATCATAAATCGCATGATGAGTACGATCCCTTGTAGATATGTCTACAAGAGATAGGTTCACAGCAGTTCATACTATTTACGATGCAAAGTGCAGTCGGTTCAGTTTTCATCATGAATGATTCACATATGTTTGCTACCTGTGATTGGCTCAACTTACCAACCTTCATATCCGATCTGTCACAGAAACCAGTTTCACCTCCACCACTTCGGTTCAGTTATGATGCTTGAGTGTTACTTTTTCGACCACTACCTTGACCTGATTGAGGTTATGTGATGAGGTTCAACCCGGTTGTGTTTGTCTTACTACTTATCATTGCATTCAACGGAAATAAATGCTTTGAAGTCAAAGAAAATTGATGAGAATCACTTTTAGTTGCTTTCTATTGTAGTTTATTTATTTGCTTTTATTTTAGACTTTTATTGTTTAGTCCCACATCACTTGTGATGAGAAATTTTCCTTTGTAATAACCTATTTAAAGAGACTCAACTCAATGAATAAGATAGAAAATGAATAGATAAATTTTTTTATATTTTTGAGCTTTGAGTTCTTGAGATTGAGGTGTGAGACCTGTAGTGTAAGGGGTGTGAATCCCAAATTTATCGAATTTTTCTATTACTTATACTTCTTAAACTTTAATTCCTCTATTCATTTCTCTTTCAAAATCTTAATTCTCAATTTCTAATTTGAAGGTGATTACAATCCTCCCATATTACATCAGCAGTTGAGTTGGCTCCGGCGGGTCGGATCCAATTACTTTTAAACTTAATTCAAAACTAAACCAAACCCAAACCAGCTGGGTTTTCTCTACTTCCTCAGTAGTTCAACGACGACGATGAGATCTGAAGACGACGACAAAGGCGAAGCGACAACGGCGACAAAGGTTGAGGTGGCAATGACGAAGTCGACAGTTGCTGTCGTCGAAGATCTGTTGAGGCTGGGGGTCGTCGGCGACCGGTGATGAGGCTTTGGCGAGGGAGTCTAGGACCAGTGAGGTCGTCGGAGATGCTGGAAGGCAGCAGAGACGTAACGGTGATCTAGACAGTGACGGCGTCTTCGGCAGAGAGCGAAAGAGTCTTGGTTTGATCAGTTTGATGTCGTTGCGGCTTCGGCAAGCTTGTGGCGATGGAGGAGATCAGTGGGAGTTTTGTCGTCGATTTTTCCATCAGCGGCGACGAGTTGTTGTGGGAGCACTGGCGGTGATAGTTAATGCCGGCATTGACGAGGATTGGCTGCGGAGTGTTGGACTTGGTGGCGGTGCTCGAAGACGAGACAGGAGGCGGGATTTGATTTGGTGGGGAGAGAGGGAGAACGAGAGGAAGAAGAAAATGAACAGGAAACTTTGAGATTTTTGATAATTTTCAAAGTGAAATTTTAGGGAAATTTGTTACAGTAAATTTTTTTAATCTGGATCAAATCTTTTCTTTTTGATGGAACAGATCTTAGGCTTTGTTGATGTAATTTTTTTGAAAAAATCTAGGATTTGATCTAGGTCTAGGGTTTGAGGGAGAGATTGAAACTGACTTTGATACCAAACTAATGTAAAACTGGAGGATCACAATCATCTTTAAACTAGAATTTGAGAATTAAGACTTTGAAAGAAAAATGGAAAAAAAAATTAGGATTTAAGAAATATGAAATCAGAAAATTACATAAATTTGGGCTTCACGCCCCATACACCACGGGCTTCACACCCTAATATCAAGAACTCAAGAGTTCTGAAATTGACACCTTGATATATGGGATAGATTTTAGTGGAACTGAGTTGACTTATCATACAACATGTGTCTTACTCGAGCTACCATCGACTGCGGTCTGTCTGTCACGCGAACCAGTTCCACCTCTGTCATCTTGGTTCAGCTATAACACGCCACTATTACTTTTCCGACCAGCACCTTGATCTGATTGCGGATGTCTGATGAGGTTCAACTCAATTGTGTTTGTCTTACTACTTATCACTACATTCACCGGAGATGAATGTCAAACTGGAGAGAATTGATTAGAATCACTTTTAGTTGCTTCTTATTGTAATATTTTTATTTGCTTTTATTGTAAAATTTAGTGTTTAGTTTCGCATCACTTGTGATGGAGAATTTTACTTTTAAGTAGCCTATTTAAAGAGGTTCAACTCAATGAATAAGATGAACAACAAAAATTTTCAGTTTATGTTTCTTGAGTTTTGAGTTCTTGAGATTGGGGTGTGAAGCCTGTAGTATAATGGGCACAGTGAAGCCCATGATACAAAGGGTGTGAAGCCTAAATTAATCCAATTTTTCTATTTTTTATTTCTTAAACCCTAATTCCTTTTTTCATTTTTCTTTCAAAACCCTATTTCCTAATTTTTACTTTGAAGGTGATTGTGATCCTTCCGTTTTACATCAATGAGTCTATAATAATTTTTGTATTTATGTTTATTATATAAACTATATCATGATTATATTTGGATAAGGATTAATTTAACACCAATTTTCTTATAGCTTTATGATCTTATATAAACCACAAGTTTTTATAAACCTAAAAATTTATGATTAATAATAATTGAATAAATATCTAATTTATTTCATTAGTAATTGTTTCTTTATCATTTTCTTAATGTGCATAGCACGTGCCGGATACTATAGTTTTAGAGAATATAGTAGTTCAACATATACTAAACTAGCACAACCTCACACTTTTAACTCAAAAAAACATATACTCCCTCCGTCTGAATTTTCTTGGTGTTTTTTGACCGGGCACAAGTTATTAAAAAAAGAAAAGAAGAGGGTAAGAAATAGTACTATATTGGAAAATTTCAATTTATCCTTTTTAAAAATTTCTAGGAGTTCGTGTAAAGTTGAAATCTAGAATGGTATTTTTGTTATAAAGAGAAAAGGCAAGGGTATTACTTTATATTCTATATTGGGAATGTAAAAGTAGTATTGGGATTCAAAATGGACTAATTTGAGACAATTTTCGTCAAAAAAGGAACTCCTATTCCCAGACGGAGGTAGTATGAAACTAGAGAAAAATAAGTACTTTGACCATGCAGTGAATAAGATAAAAAAACAATTAATAATTGTTGACCTATCAAAGTCGACAAAGTAGTTAAGACAAACTTCTACTAAAAAAATTAGAAATATGTGTTGAAATATTTACAGCCACAAGACTAGAGGCAAAAAAGAACATTATATTGACGTAATAACAAGAGCCCCACACACACCTTGCTCGACGCATGGGAATGACCATCGCCCACAGTGCTTGAAATCTTGATCAAACTTTCGGCATCCTCAGAACTTCTCTTTGAAGCTAAACTCTGTACATTATATAAAATGGTGGAATGGGTAAGAATAAGAAACTTGGCCACATAAATACAATACTATCATTCAATGTAAAGTCAGTATAAGGTGTAACAGATGTGTAAACTGTAAAAAAAACCAAGGACTTGGATACATAAATGCG
The DNA here is from genome assembly GCA_038442645.1 of Agave tequilana. NCBI lineage: Eukaryota > Viridiplantae > Streptophyta > Magnoliopsida > Asparagales > Asparagaceae > Agave > Agave tequilana. The sequence continues at coordinate 139,878 of JAVJIF010011462.1, forward strand.
ATAGAAATAATCATGGTAAATAAATAATTCTTGATAGTTATGAAAAAAAAAAAATTCGGATTTGAAATTTTGAAGTAATATGTCAAAAAAAAGGTTGGATCATATTAGGACTCTTGTAATGTTGCAAAATCAATATCAAGAACTAAACTCTTCTTTTTCTTTGAAGACATGACAGTCCGAGAATTAGCATATAAAATAGAAGTTGGTACATTTTGAATCAAATAATAGATTACCCTGCAGTACCTAACAACCAGTTATTCAAATAACTGAACTGAACAATAAAAAGAAGTAGTGGACCTTCAACTCCTGGTCACGTTCTGCTACTTTTGCTTCCAACTGTCTAACCAAACCAGTAAGCCTGACCACCTTTTCCTTCAACTCAGTTACAAAGGAGTCCTTCTCTCGACAATTTACCTCTTTATCTCGCAATTGGCACCTAATATATTATAAAACAGGAGATGTGAGATCACAGTAACTAAAAGAACAAGCAGCTACCAAACGAAACTTCACATTTCCTGATACTGTATAAATATTAGTTGCAGGGTGACCATGCATGACTATGAATAATATTAGCTAATGGTGATCAAGATAATTTGGAAATAAATTAGAGCTTCAGTCCCTAGTTTAATAAAAGAAAGAAAATAAAATTCATCCACAATGACATATTTAACAAAATGTATATTAAACTATCGTCCTCAAAACTAATCAAATTATACCAGAAGATTATAAGCAATAGAGAAATAAATGAATGTATTTTCACTTTAATGACTTGTAAAGATAGACCACTCAAAGAGAAAAATAAGTTAACATTAACAACAAAAAATGTGACAAGTTATTTGAAAAATAAGCAATTATAACTCATCATACAAAAATGACTTCAAGTGACACTGAAGATATTATTTGATTACTACCTGGACGAGGATGCTAAGTTGAACAAATAGTTCATCAAATTTTTGGCTTCTACAAGGGAGCGGACTTGATTCCAACGACCCCTGCCACCAAACACACGTTCACGTTCCTCAGCTTCTGACAGTTGTGAGGCCATGGAAACAAGGGAACTAGATGAAGTTGCCAGCATATTTTCTAAGGCATCAATTCTTGAATTTCTGGCTCGTGGCGACATCATCATAGGACAGTCACTGTAAAAGAAACATAAAATAGATTGTGTAATAAAAAAAGTACATAGAAAATGAATATTTCAAAAACCTGAATTACCAACCTCATAATCTTCTTCTTAACAATTTCAGCCTCTTCCTTCAGTTTTGAAACCTCCTTAGCCATTTTAGCCCTCCTAATCACAAAAACAAAAATAGGAAAAGTCAATGATGATGAAAGGTCAACTACAAAGTGGCATGAAGCTACCGTTGAGAAGTGAGAACTGTTAAGAAACTCAGATATTCCTAATTGGTTATCCAGATTTTCTAGAATCGAGATGGGAAAATATCAAATACACAATAAACTCTATTGGCTTACATAGGACAAAAACAGATCAATTTCAATCTGAGCTAGGCAAAGATGACAGGAAATACTGGAAAGTGGCAGTAGGCGAACACTGCAAAAGTAGCCAGTAGGACTCTAAACAAAAATATCAAATTACTTATTTTAAGCATGCACTTTATTTTCATGTCCTACACATACAGACTCAGATTTTTAAAAACAATGACTCCAATTAAATAGAAATGCTATAAACAAATGTAAACAGTTGACAAAGTGTCATAATATATACCGACAAAAATGAAAATTAAATCTTTGCATCTTGATATACCAACCATCAGACAGGAGGATAAATATTTTAGCTTTGCACCTTAATGTACAATCATCGGATCAGCAACAATGCCAGTGCCATGAATGCAGTTTTTTTCTGCAATCTCATAAGAGAATCTTCCACAGATGACTAAAAATTACAGAAATTTTTAAGTTTATATCATCCTGTGAGAACTATGTTTAGTGCAATATGACAATCTTTGCTTAAGTCCCATATAAGTTAGAAACGTTGAACATGAAAAGATAATTTAGATCGAGAAACACAGTTGATATTATTTGTGTCTAAACACATTTTAAGGTTATGCGTGAAACGAACAAAATGGAACATTATCCGTGTCTCACGGGCTTATTCTCAAAACTCCCATTTGAGATCCATAGACATGATTCTTACAATGATAAAACATGTTACATAAATATATCCTTCAAAAAAAAAAAAAGAAGCCAGAAAAAAGTTTTGTTTTAACATTACCGTCAGATATTCTTTCCCTGTTACATATTGTATGACACATAAAAAACAAAATTTTTATGGTTAAAGAAAAATGCTTAAAAAAAGTTGTTCGCTTTCATTAATCAGGCTCAAGAAGCACTGCAGATCAGACCCAAGTCCTACAACATTTTCTTGCAACTTTATTACATACAAGCTAAGTATATCAAGAAGTTTGAAGGCTCAAGTCAGTTTAGAGGGAGATAGATTACTTAGAACATAATAATGCTCTCTAAAAGGTAAACCAGTAGAATCATTACCATACTTTCATTACCATACTTTAGATAATCTTGTAGGGTGAAAACAAAAACAGAAGACAGACATTAGGTCACTGAGAGTGAAAGTGGGGTAACATGTCTTGTGGAAACTCAAAGGCCTTGTTTGGCAAAGTGTTAGCTTAGATAGGGCTTGCAATGGGGTAGGGTCAGGACGCCAAACTGCTGTATGGGGACCCAAACCACTCACGGGTCCCAAACAAGACCCTATTATGAATGAGTTCGTGTCCGGGTTAAGTACATTTTCGTTGTATCCAACAGGTTAACGGGTAGACCGATAGGGCATTTACTACAAAGACGCATACCCTACATGTCGCAAGGAGCAAGTATTTGATACACTTATATTTTCCCAAAAGAACTACCAACATTAGTAAATTAAAACAATCACAAAAATAATAGATAATAAGCAAGTTATAACACGCTATATATAATAAGAAATTTGAACTTTCACAAAAGCCAATGTAATTGGAGAGCAAAGCTCATATAAACTCTCTCACTGAAACCAAATGAGAAACTCAAAAGTAAGTGGGCTTTGTTTTTTTACTCATAGAAATAAAATGTCAACGGGTTATGTAATTAATTGATGTTGGTGTTGGATAAACCTAAAACTCATAATAAGTAGACTAACTTTAGCTAATGGATCAGGTGTACTGAACCTATTTACTAATATTAGTATACTTATTTAATTATGTGTTTACATAACAGGTATTTTAGCGGGTTAGGGTCGGGCCCCGGTCGGGCAATATAGAGAGTACTAACCCCTACCCAGTAACTAAAGGGTTGGGTCTGGGCCGGGGCGGGTTTACATGAAAGGTACCAAGACTTTATGAATGGATCTACCTTCTAGACCTAGTATATGCCCCTTCATAAACAGGTATGATATGGGCCCGGGTCGGAACCAAGTTCAGGCCCAGGCACCGGAGACATGTAACAGTTCTAAGCTCTACAGTTATTCTAGTTCTTGCCAACTCCTGCCAAATGGGCTTAAAATTGGCAAGAGTTAAAGGATAATGATAGTTTTAGAATTACCTCAAAATCACCTCTAATACCACCTCAAAAACTACCAGAAACAACTAAAATCAAGAGGTTGTAATGCACCCAAAAGTTGGAATTATTCTCTCCTCCTTTCTCTCCGTTTCAAATGCCAACTCTTGCTAATTCATTATCTATCCAAACAAACCAATCAAAACTTTCCTGAGTCTTGCAACTATACATTTCTAAAAAAGTTACGACTCTAACTCCCTAATTCAAATTACCAAACGAAAGAAAATAGTTTTTTGAAAACATAATGAAAATTTTAGAAACAGACAAAAAAAAACACTACAGCACAGAAGGTGATGCGAAATAAGATGATGCTTATATGTTGAATAATTAAAGATGATGTAGGTGGTCAAGAATAAAAGCTACGGACAAGTTTAAAAAATATAATAACAGGGTTGAATCAAATAAAAATATACAGGCAAATTAAGAAGGTTTAATAATTGTTTAAACTAAACAAATAATATGGACTAAGTTAAAAAAAAAAAGTAAAATAAGTATACTAGGTATAGGAGCATGAAAGACTTGAACTGAAACTTCAAAGACCCTTGACAAGTTCCTAAGATGGGCACAAATCATAGTTCAAAATTCGGAATCGGTATCGGCCAATGCTTTTTAATATTGATATCATCAAGATCAGTCATAAATATTAGCCACATTAGCAATATCGGCCCCGATATCAATCAATATTATATGGTAAATATGATATCTGATACCTCAAAACCTGATAACAAACTCATTGTAGATCTCATTTTCAGAAGGATCAACATCTTTTGCCTAGAAGCATGCGACTTTTGACTTTACCTTCATAATCAAAGGGGAAGAAGGAATCTTCATCTCTTGTTGGTTGTCTCACTTCAACAGGAGTTCTTCATATACCTAGTTGACGTTTGGTTTGAGAGGAAGTAGTGAGGAAAGAGAACAAGCTTTTGTTCCTAAACGGAGGGGCGCTGGAAGGGACTCGCCAATATATATCAGAACTGGTCAAGACTTTAAACGAATGTACTAATTTGACTCGGCAAAGGAATGTGATGACTCACATAAGTCAAGCAATTTTTAATAAGTAAAAAATTTATCCAGAATGACATAATTGCCATAGAATGATACTAAATAAACAAGTGCAAAAGCAACATAATCAGGATGAGAGACCGTACATAGACTGTGATTGGAGAGGAGTGAATTATAAATCTCCCAAAATAAAATTTTTGATAAAATCCATAATAGAGCCATAAAGAATATACAGCATCAGAAAGAGCTTTAAATGTAAGAATTTTACAATTTAAAAGAGTAATGAATAACTTAAACAGATAAACTTTATCAGAAGAAATGTATTAAGACTGTAAGAATATGCTAAAAATGAATTTAGCTCATCTAATATAGAGTAGGAAAAAAAAAATTAAGTAACAACAATAATAACTTTAGGTGTACTAAGGCTAGAAATCTCAGTAAAGTCGTAGATTTTTTTCATATCAAAATGGCAATTCGAAAGTATGAGTAATTTTTCAGTTGTATTGGCAATATAGGTATAGTCTCAGTTATGTTGGCAATATCGGTATAGGACGTATGAATTTGTACCAGGCAATATTTCAACCTTGCTGCTAAGATTGTTTAATTCTCCACACATCGCCCTCCAAACACGAAAAAAAACTTTGTTGCCCCCTGGTTTTACCTTTCCCATAAATACAAACAACAATTAAGCATACAGGTTGGGAACCAAGTCAAAAAAAACATTAAATGATGCCATAATGTATTTGTACAACATTACATTCAACTCTCACCTAGCACAATTGATTTGAACCAAATTTGAAATAAAAAAACAAAGCTTTTTATCATATGTGCAGGTAACAGGACAGTGGACTTTGTTTATTTAGAAGGTAACCAAATATTAGCAGTTATTGATACAGAAACAAAACAAACTATTATTTCTGCACAACAAAGTTTTTACTTGGCCATGATAAAAGAATCATAATGTACAAATCATAAGCACCCAAGGAATTCAAAACGTTGGCTGCCATACATTTGTTGGCTCTGGTTTTAAGAGTGTCGTTGGTGGTGCTTTATTTCCAGAAAAAATTCTTGTTAGGAAGAACTTATCCAAGAGTGCTTCTCAGGAAACAACTTGTACAGTTTCAATCACATCAAACAACCAAACCTAAATTCTTTCAATCACATCAAACAACCAAAACAAAATTACTTAAAATTCCAAATAATTGAAATTATAAAATTTAAGTAGCCTCAAGTTGCGTGAGTTAAACATTAATCATAACTACATTTACCATTAAGATGTGATACATATACAAATTGCCAGAGTAGAACTCAATGGAAGTACAAGACTAAGACAAGACAAACATAGAAACATCTAATGATATACTAACCAAACTGTGAAGAGTTACTGGATGTCTCTTAACAGGACAGGTGCTAAGTATTAAATAGAAGGAAGCAACTTTTAGATTAGAGGACCTTAATTACTTTGCAAAAATGTAAAACAGAATAACCTCCGTTTGTACAACAAAGCCAAAAACCTTACTCTTGCAATTGGCGCTCATATTCGCAACGAACCTCATGCACCCGCAAGGTAACTTCAAGCTCATGCTCAATGGCCTGCATAAGGGCCTTAAAGAAAAGATAAAAAATATAGATTAATGGACTATTGGATGTAATATTTAGGTCAAAGGGTATGATTAATTTCAAAGTTTGTTTACACTACCTGAATCCCAAGACCACTTGCATTCCCAGAGCCTAAATAAAATGACGATAACATAAATCAAATTTTGTAACAAGAACATTATTAACAAGAAACTTGTAATTGTTCTCCTTACCAAACATTTCACGAGATGAGGCCTTCTTGGCTTCCAACAATTCCCTTAGCCTTTGGTGGCCATCGTAGCTTCCTCAGTCTTACGTTGCAAAACCTTGATTAACCAAAACAAAAGGATAAATGCTAATAGCATAAGATTTGGAAAAGGAAAAATGTTCAAGAGGGAAGATCTACCATCTTTTGCCTCTGGTTCAAAGCCAACAGCTTATGCATCTCATATTCATTTCTCCGCCCCTCTTTCTTGAGCTGTTAAAGAAAATTTTAACTCCATCACCTTACAAATGTGTTCAATGGAATAGCAAATGAAAATTGCACACCAGCATTCACTAAAGCATGAGAGCACAAGCAAGAAGAAATGTAGGAACACAAGCTGTCTGGACATAACATACAAGAACAGAAACTGTAATTGACAAGACTAGAATCTGAAGAACACAAAAGCAAGAAAAACAACTGCACTGAAACTTCTGAGTGGCAGCACAAAGAATACCTACGAACATAAAAGTAATAAAATCACAATTACTAGGCAAAATAATATTGCTTACAGTTAAAGATTTTAAATGCTTGAAGAGAAATCCAGTTTCAAAAGAAAAAAGAACTTCTGAAAATGACCTGTTAATAACATTTTTATTTTCTAGCAAGTTGAAGTAAGTGCTTTAGATCCTTTCTCCTTGAAGTGTGCAACCAGATGTGTCCTACAATGATGGTTAGTTCTACTGCTACCTTAGGCAAAGATATATTGAGCTATTCTATAACTATCACATCCATCACTCAAGTTAACTCGTTGTGAGCTAACACTCAAACTTTTAAATCCACATTGTAGACAAAATATCATCGTAACTCGTAAGGCATGGCTCAAACTTCTTTAAAATATATTTTCATAAAGATAACTATTAATAAACAAATAAAAAAAACCTCAGAAGTCCCACAAAAGATACAAAGCCCAATTTGAAAAATTTAGAGGCGACATTTTCATAACTTTCTTTAATGATCATTCTTCAATCAAGTATCATTATAAGCTTATTTAGTTCCTATATATTTCTTGAATCCAAACACCCCCCCCCCCCAACACACACATACATCAGATTCTCACGCTTGAAAAGCCCTACAAAATGCAAGGCATCAAAATCCATTCCTCTAATTTGTGTCCTCCTCAGATGTCTATCACTGTTCAATGTATATTATCAGCCTATCAGGTTTCAGCATTCAGCAATGTCCATCTTGGCATTCTAATTTTACAATATTCATTATGTTTATTTGAAGCGGCTTTTTGCACTATTCAATATTGCGGGCCTTATCACAGATACGTACAACCTGTGTTAGAAGCACTTGTCAATTAAATGTATCAGAATAAGCATCTCTAGCTAATCTGGCCAGTTCGTGCTAATATGTATTTCCTCGAGTTCTTTGTTCATGTAATAAAGTGCACTGAGTTGATCTATTTTCATATGTTAATACCCAAGCACTAAGCCTTACATATACCTTTTTAACTTTTCTGTGGCTCTTTCCACCAGTGTACTAATGTAGTATTAAACATTATTATCAATAACATGCAAAATGTGTATAAAACAACACCACCTGTTCTTGGTGACCATCACCAAGTTACATATATAGTGAATGTAATGATCATAAATTAAACCTAACTAGTGTTAGTAAGCATTAGTTCAAATCTTACCTAAGGAATTGATAACATTTTAAGAGACAACAGGTATAACCAAAATCCAAGACCAAAAGGCCACAATATAAGAACACAAAAAATAAAAAGAGAAAAATTCATATTTGACGATTTCTTACTACAAATTTTGGTGTATCATGATTTTTTATCATTATTAGAATTTTATGGTCAAAACTGGCTCAGTTGTGGACCAGAATTGAGAAAAAGAAGATTCTATTTAACACTTACATGAACATGTTTGAAATACTTTATTTCTCTTATAAAAGTCATCAAATTTAAAGAAAATAGTAAGTGGGAAATAAGTGAAGTATTAAAAACTCCACCAGTGTGGTTCTTATGTCTTGTTCATTCACTCACTGACCCAAGTAAAGAAGTAAATAAAAAAGATACTTTATTTGCGAGCAAATACATAATAGAAATACAACAATTTAAGCTGTAAGAATCAAAATAACAACAATCTCCTAAAAGAGTAACCATCAACTGTATTAATGCTCAGTGCTGAACTTAAAAGTACCTGCAAAACTTCCTTTTCTCGCGTAGCCTTCCATGACCTAAACTGCTCGGATTCTTGTTTAATTTTTGTTGCAATTGGACCTAACAATGCACCAAAGTGTATAAGCAAAAAATCAATTTATTATGTGTTTTTTAGTATAAACGACATAAAAGAGATAATCACCTTCTGAGATTTAATCCTCTGGATTTCATCCTGTAAACGTTTAGCTGCATCATCACTCTTTTGTTTTTGTCTCAGCAGTTGGGACTGAGCTTCTTGCTTCTTTTCAACTCGGACACCTGCAAAGGAAGATTCAGGTTTAGTACAACAACAGAAAGTCACAAGAGAAATTAGTGTCAACTCCTAATACACACCTGGGCTTCAAGCAGGTTCAACTTTTGAAGATAATCTTCTTTCAACTTTTGTGCACCGCAATCAGAAGCAGATGATATGTTGCACAGTTTTAACTTCAGATCTTCAATTTCTTTCTACAATTTGCAGAAAGTTCAACACATGCACGCGTCACTCTCCCACATTAAATAAACAACTGAACTAACACATACCTGTAAAATTTTCTTTTCATGTTCCAAATCTAACAACTTCTTCTCATAATGCTGCTTCAGGACAGAAGTATCAACCTTGGCAAACCTTTTCATTTCCGCCTTCAAGTAAGGAAGATATTAGGCTAAAGTTGAACTGAAATAAATTGAGATATTTTAGGTAAATAAATCAAGGTAAAAAAAGAAGATTGTAATACACAATAGATGACCAGAAAACACTTTCAATATTTTAGGTGACGTATAAAAAGAATATCACAGACAACTAGTAAAAAAAAGTAAGAAAACAAATTAATGAATATTTCTCTTTCAGTTTAAAATTAATATAAATAAAGACTATGTTGTCTTGTGTAACCTATAGAACTTTCAATAATAAAAATACAAGTTTATGTATATTCTTTTTCAATTTAAGAAATATATATACTGAAAATTTACAAAACTTACAATGATGACATTTTGGGTCCACTACAATTTTTTTTTTTTCAAAATCATTTGCACATTACTATTGTCTATAAAGCTGACATTCTTTCTACAGAGAGTGAATGAGGTTAATCGCCACTGCTACTGTAGGCTGTTAGGGACTTGTAAGTGTAGGATTAATAGTGGTGTTAGGTTAGGCCATTGTAATATTCAAAGTTCTTATTGTACTATTTTATATTGTTAGGTAATCTCAGTTATGTGGTGAACGTATCATTGTACACATTTGGTTTTATGTCCAAATAGAATTTGGATTGGTTTTCCCAATTTCTCTCCGACTATTCATCTTGGTAAGAGAGTCACCATCATCATTTACTCACGGTTTCAAATCTGGATATCTGTATTGATATCAGCCAATTATTTAACATTGATATCGGCAATATCGGCCCCTATATCTGCCGATATTACATGGTTAGTATTGCATCAGGTACGTCAAAGCCCAATATGATTTGATGATATATATATATATAGAGAGAGAGAGAGAGAGATGTAAATCAGCTGGCACAAGAGACAACTCCCTCCTATGTCACACTCAAAAATCAATTTCCCGAGTGAATTTTCAAGATCCTACCGCACAATATCATCTTCATACTTTAAGATATACACATATAAAAAATCAAGTGATTTGAAGTTTATTTACTCCATTTTCTTTAGGTTCAAACATTAACGGTTTTTTAACAATAGAACAAAATGGAACGATTAGATCAATAAGTAAACGAACTTCAAATCGCTTGATTTTTTATATATGTATATCTTAGAATATGAAGATGATAATGTGCGGTCGGATCTTGAAAATTCACTCAGAAAATACGATTTTTGAGTGCGACATAGGAGGGAGTTACCTCCTGTGTCAGCTGATTTACATTTCTCTCATATATATATATGAGAATCCGCCAATATTTGAAACCATGCTTTTGTTAAACAAAAAAAACTCGATATAAATTTGCATCATGATCCAAACTTTCTTGTTTCCAGTTTGCTTCTTTAGGGAGGTTAAGGCTTGCAAAGTATGCTAGCAGGGTGCTTGCAAAAATGACCAAGTAGGACGTAAGACTGTGCACTTAGCACAAATGTCACAAACCTTTTGACAAAATACTGTTGAACTTGTATGTGATCTATTTGATGAAATGTCACCATGAAGATAGCAAGCATTCTATGAACTGAGCATTTCTTCAATCGCTCCATATTGCCCATTTTTATGCCCTCTGGCTACTATATGCATTTATTCTTCTTGTGCGTGGGCATTTTGAAGGTCAAGCTTGTCGTTCATCAACACTTTGTCATCCGAGCTTTCTTCATTATTGTAGTCAACCTTGCAACCATAGCAGAATTGGAAAGAGACTCTCATGGGGTACAACCCCTCATGCTTCACTCAAAAGAGATTCTTAGGCTTCAACAATCTGCCTTGTCACTCGTTGAGGGATGCAAAAGAAACTAATAGACCCACTTTGATATGTGTTTGGGCGTCTTCCTTGCTCCTTTTGACAACCATTTGAGTCTTGCTCACTTTTATGTCATCTCTACATCTATCTAGCCTTTTCAATGCTTAACTCGGCATGATAGATCTGATGCTTCTTCTCAAGATGCAATTTTCTTTACTGTAAGCATGGTAAACTTTGAGTGTCCTATTTGTGGTATACTTTGCGTGAGGAGTTCTCTATCCAATGGAATTATTTTGCTTGTTGGATCATAGATTTTGTGGAAACCCAAAGTTTACCCACCCAGAGTTTCAGGAGGATGTTAAGTGTAACATTAGTAATTATGTTAGGTTGGCCTTAGGCATTTATATTATAAGGAGTTATTATGTTATTTGTGCTGTTAAGTAATCTTACTCATGTTAAGACCATAACATTGTGTCTGCGCGCGCGCCTGTGGGCCGGAGCCAAGTAAAGGCTTAAGGAGGCCATGGCTCCCCAAGGTCCGGTGATTTCCTTGGAATGGCTTTTAATATTAGCTAAAAATTAAACTAGTCGTTATGTTCCTAAAATGCAAGCTTTGATATCAGTCCTTGATTTTCAAATTATCTTGGTGATTTTATTAGATATATCTTTCCCAAAGAAGAAAGTTTGTATCTTTCCAAACACTCAATAAAAGACTTAAATTGAGCGTAAAATATAAAAGGTGAAATTATAAAAATTTCTTAAGAAAAAAATTAAATCATAAACAATATGATAGTTGGTTTAAGTAACAACATTTGAAGCCACTTACATATGGGATAAAAAGTTTTTAAATTTTCTTTTTGAAAGTAAATCATATTTCTTTTATTTATTTATTTTTACTTCGGAAGGACGAGTTATTGTTTCTTCGTAGTCTTCCCAGGCATTTTCTCTTCTAATTAATTTTAGCCTCTCTCATTCTATAACATATAAAACCACTAAAACCAATGGCTATTTAATATTTAATCTGTGTTATACATTTTATTTCAATTTCTCTTATTTTTTTGCTACACTCCATTGAAGGATTAGTCCACTGTTTGAAATTTAATCTTAATATTGTTATTGTTAGCCATTTTGCACAGACACGGCAACGTTGAAATGGACACGACACGTGAACACGTGACAAATTATTAAAAATACACATGACACGTGTGTCTGACACGCACGTGACAAATTATTAAAAATACACATGACACGCGAGTCGGACACGTTTCGGACACGACACGGCTCCTCGATAGAAGTGTGAGTGCTACATAGATTGTTAGTATTACTCAAGAAATGATGTCATAGTTTTGTTGCATGGCATGCTCTAATTGCAGAATCTTTGTAAATTCCTAAACTTTTGTAATTTGTATGGGGCTTCAATAGATCATAGCATGTCAACATAAAATAATTCATGAAAGGACTATGCTACCTAGAGCATTTATTTCACGAAATTTACCCAAATATTTAAAAAACTTTAGCAAAATTTTATATTATATTGGCCTCCCCAACACAAAAGTTCTAGCCTCGTCCCTCCCTCCCTCTCTCTCTCTCTCTCTGTGTGTGTGTGTGTGTTCATGCCCTAATAGAACATGGATTGCTTTTCCCAACTTCTCCCCCTCCAGCTCTATCACAAAGAAAATATTATACCTCTTTCTGTTCTAGCCGTTTATCTAATTCCTGAAGTTCTTTGTCCAGTCTATCTTGTAGAGAGGAATGTTCTCGTTCCTTTTCATCTTCTTCAGCCTCACCTGCACAAATCAGACAAAGATCTGCATTAAGCTTCTGTTTACAAGATAAGAAGTTTAGTTTCACATTATAACCCAGGTCTACAGAAATTTTAGACATCATCTGTACAAAGTAGGCTGGAGCAAAAAAAAAAATTCAATATTGCAACTTCTAGATTAACATGGTAGTGACATGAATACATATTCATTCTCATAGAAACCATTTTGAAGGACAGATATTTATATATTTAGAAAACAATAATACACCTGAGCATAAGAAACTTACTTGATTCCTCTAATGAATTACCATCAGACCCAAGCCCTAAATTATTCAAACTTGATATTAATCTATCCTTATCCAAAGCAACGCAATCAATATAACCACCTCCTTTAGGAGTGGCTAAGGTCTGAACTCGCAACAACTCTGCCTCTAATTCTTGAATCTTCGAGACATAATTCTTCACCAGATCACATTCCTTAAAGATAAGAACAATATTAAAATATATTGAATACAACTCCAACAAAGAGGCAGAAAATCACTTTATGATTATAAGCTGTAAATTACTGGCATGTTATCGGTATTATCAATCTCATCCCATGGTTTTCCACTCCGAGCTGCTTCAATCTTCAGAATAAGCTTGTCTTTTTCAACCTGATGCAATAAAGTATAAAAACATAAACTAATGGCTGGATGTTCAATCAAGTTCAATATCAGCATTTCATAAATCGTAATCTGAGTTTTCTGAATATAACAGTTCGCTGGTCACGCAAGCAATGAAACTACATTGAAGCACCAAAAAATAAATCAAACAGGATTCATGAATCATAACTATGCATTAGAATCATAACATGTAAGCATGTCAAATGGGATCAAAAATATTGCAGATACGCATATCTAAAACCAATATAAAAAAATCTGTCCACAAAGAGACTTAAAGTGGCCTAAATTTTTTTTAAAAAAATACGAGATTCCGACTGAAACTCATCATAATCATATCATCATTAACACCACACTCACCACCACCATTTTAAAACATGTTAATAAACCAGTTTCTGATGTGACATATTAAAATATTAACATATCTACAAATTGTGTTTTCTTTTTTCATTAATAAAGGCACATGGCCGAACTGTTGCTTCAGCCCATGTACAAGCCAGAACAAAGATGACTATTACTCAAGATCAACTATTATATACCTGAGCATCAATAGCACGTTGTGCTAAATGATCACAAGTGATTTGGCGTTCTTTCAACTCTTGTCGCAGCTCCATGTTACTTGCTTCGAGCAAAGAGACTTTATGATGGAGAATCTACAATCACATAAATAGATAGCGGTAATCTACAAACTTTACTAATAGTAAGTGGTGCAAGTTCCACAGAAAAATAAACAAATAAATAAGTGGCACAAGATCATAATCAAAACATGTTACCTGAAGTTCCTCGAAAGATGCACCTCCTCCACGAGAAAAAAGAAGCTCAGCTTGTAATTGCTCTAACTGATTACGCATTTTGTGCATCTCAGCAGCCATGGGATCACGATTGATCTATGATATAAAGAAACATGAATATATCAATTATTAATAAGTTGAAGAAAGCTACTCCAGTACACACTTGCGATATAACATACCACTGCTTTGTTCTGTATATTTCGGGCACGGTTTGCATACTTGAGAGTATTTATAGTCTCTTCAGCATTAGTGTCAGCAGGGCTGATGCAAGCTATAGTGCAAATATAACAGGAGTCAACATCAATTTTTGAAGTAAGTACTGCTGCTTAAACCAGTCTTTAGAGGAGGGCCAGAAAAGGCTGACTCACCAATCATCACTGTTTTGCTGTTTCCTCCAAGAGAATCCTGACAAATAGGTAGTTATGGATATATCATGAGAGAGGATTGGAAGATAAGGTGGAGTTTAATTAATCATTAGATGTGAGACTCATAAACATTAAACAACATCCAGTCCATCAGGAACTTATTGCACAATTTTCTACAAAGATAAAAATAAAGAAAGAGGCAGTGTTACAACCAAATGGAAGTATAAAGATGAACAAAGGGGATACAATAGCATAGTTTTAGAAAACTGCTGATGAGGATCATGTATTGGCCAAATCAAGCAACTTTTGGATCCTAATAGCTACCTAAGAATAAGGGTTTATAGTAACCCGCCATGTTAGAACAAGGAATTCTTCATATGCTATAATGCACGTCCGGAACTCACTCAATAATAAGGACTAGATAGTCAAATCCAAATTAAAAGGATTTTATTTGTTCTTCTCATTTCACAATTTCTCAAAACATCATTTTTATCAAGTTTAAAATTGTACAATTATTACATGCTTTCGTATTATCCTAAAATTTACATGCTATATTGAGTTTTAGCTATTTCTTTTTCCAAATTTTTACTTCTCTTAAAATAATCAGAAGTTAGTTATTTTGATTTACAACTACAAACAGAAAATTTATGAACCTAAGGCATATAAATCTAGAATTTTGATTAGCAGATCAGAGAGGAATGAACAATGTGAGGATTGAATCAGCTCGTAAGATGAACAAAATGCATAATCACAAGTGACGATGAATATATCAATTATTAATATAGCAAACCCAAGCTGAGCTTCTTTTTCTCGTGGAGGAGGTGCTTCTTTTTTTTATTTGGCCCCTCTGTTGTTGTAATAATACATAGAGAAAGCATATTATTTATTTGATTCAATAATACCACTTTGGTGCTTCTTATATTAGTCTTGGAACTCCATGTAGATTGGACAAATAATATCCTAGTGTGAAATATTATAGAATTACAATTTTTATAATTACTAACAAGGAAGAGCAAGAAATCAAGTATGTAACTAAAGTACAAAATAACAATAATGATAGTCAACTTAATAAGTAACATAAATAATATGGAAACATCTATTAAAATTTTAAACATAAATAAATTAAGAAATTACCATCAAAAGCTGCATGCATAGATGGCACCTGGAAATTGCATAATATAATATACAGGGACATAAAAACTGCGCAGTTATAAAGGGCACTGCCTATTATTATGTGTGCAACTGCAAATGCAAAATGGCTGCGCATATGACTGCATATAGTCATTTTTTTGCGGCCAACAGCTATAACAAAAATACAGAACCATATGTCTCTTTTTGACAACAATGTGGACAGTTCTATTGAGAATTTCATTTAGGTTCAATCGTATTGTGTGAGCCTTACCTTTTAGTATAGGTGTCAATTTCAATTTGATGATACTTCAGGGATTATGTACTGCTTATGTATACTTAAGGTTTATAAATTTTATATGGATGGTTTACTTGACTTGAGAAATCCTGTGGAACACACTTGACTTGAAAAACGCAACATTTTTGGGTGATTCACTTGAATAGTAATCGAGAGATACATATTGTGATAATTATGGGTAGATGCCAATAGATAATGATTCGCTAGTTTTAAGATATTTAATTGTAGATGGTTTTAGGGGCTACTTAAAGAGTAGTCAGCCTTATAGTTTACCTTCTCTAATCATTCTGATCTTGACATCTTTTCAATAGATTTCCCCATCTAATCAGACTGGTCTTCACTTCCTTCCATTCACTATGTTCTCTCTTTTTTTTAAATTTTTCTACTTACATTTTCTGTGCATCTTACTACTTCAGCAAAAGAGACGCGGTGTTAGACGGAAGGACAACTCGGCAATTCAAGTTAGTCAGTCTAGATGATATGAATATATAAATGAAAAGGAAGAGAAAGGTACCCACGTGAAGTTACAAATTGGCTAGCTCCGCCAATCATAGTGCGGTTAGCTGAATGTTGTAATTCTCAGAAAACAATCCTACATCACTAGTCTTTAAATTTGATAGCGTCATGTGTAAAGAATAACATAGAGTTTAGTCTTAAAAATGTTTCAAGTATCTAATACTATAATCAAAATAAGTACAAAAGGTACTGACAACCATCGAAAGTAAGAACAAGCAAGACTGTACAAGGTTTGTTCTAGGCACAAGGATAAGTACAATCTGAAAGGACTAGAATCACCTTAATTAATGCTTCATTATGTGAACTCTTCAGCAGTTGATATTAAAATTCAGATTTAATAACTTAGCTTGCAACAGACTCGCCAACAATATCAAATATAACAAATAGTAGCTTAAAAGGTTCCAATCAGATATTTTAGTTCATTTATGCATGCTACCATTGATGAATAGAGCTACTTTAATGTATTGTAGCTACTTTAATGTATTGTAGCGTTCAGTGCCTATTCGTATTCATTAAACAGAACAGAATTAACTTTGCACATTAAAAACACTCATGAATCAAAAAAAATTGCATCCTTTAGCTTATAGATTGCTGGAGAAAAAACAAATCATAGCTGATTCCTTAACAAAATAAAGCACGCAAGTCATGCAGACTGCTAATAGCTGAAAGCAGAGAAACTAATACAACACTGTTTCACTTTTATGGGACAACAATAAATTATTTCTGATATCTATACCTATACTACTACATAATGGGAGAGCATTTGCTGTATATCAATTTTTTTTCTTTGGCACGTGAAGTGTAGTGCAAAAGGAAACATGTCAATGGGAACTGGGATTGATAAATGATGTTAAAGAATGGAGTTACTGAGGGCATGCTCTCGACAACTTAACTGAATTAAACAATGATGAACGAAAGAGCCATCATTTTTTATGCATACTGCTAACAAATCAAAATAGCATCTAAAGTATGACATTTATACAAAGTTTGTTTTTATTTCATGTGCATTTGCATGTGCCCAAGTTTCCAGTTTTAAGTATTTACTTGCCTGCAAAAGTCGGGTTAACTTGCTATCACGATACGGGACATGTCCTCCCTCCTTTCGCTTTTTTTCATCACCTAATGCACTAATCACATTACCAAGAGCGAGCAAGCCCCTGTTTATATGCACACCTATAAAAAACACAATTTTCACCCAAAAACTTAAATTTTTAAGAGAAAAACTAACCAAAAAAAAGCGAATATGTTAGAACAAAAATCACCTTCTTTGAATCGCAACCCATCAGCTCCAGTTCGTTTTGCACGTTCTGAGCCAGCTAGGTCAACCAAATGAAGCTTTGCAAATAATATATCCTCACCAAATTCATCTTTTGTTGTGCCATGACACAAGCTATTGGAAACTTTCTTTTGCTCCAAGCATATTGTAAATATAGCATGTGAGCGACTAAAATAAGACAGGAGAATAAAGAGCACATATCAATATTAACACTGATGTGATTGATGCACACAAATTTGAGTCTAAAAAGCCTAGATGTAGATGACTGAACAGACTGAGTAGTATTAGATCAAGATACTGTTTATCTGAAGACAAAGAAACAACACTTATTTCCTGTATCCAGCAACAGAAATGTGAAAAGAAGTTAATGTAATCACATATTAAGTCGTTAACACCTCTTTGAAACAAATTATCAAAATCCAACAATGGTTATATATGATAGTAAATGAAAGCATAGAAAACATAATTAACTAATGTGGCCTAGTGGTAATGTGTCATAGTTTTAGATTCACAACATCTACATTTCTTGGCATACCCTGTTCATACTGTCAGCCCTTGGTTCATATTTAGAGCAAGAACCCATTTCCTTTTTCATATGGCGTAACTCCTTACCAACCCAAGCCCAAACCTGCTTATTTAACTCTCGAAACATTAGCTATACCTTAGGATGATTGACCTGTTACTTTGTTAATAGGATGGTAAAAAGATTATCTATGTGCAGAAGGTAGTGCCTAATCCGTAAGTGCTAAAATACAATATCGTTCTCTGTTGGAACATAATCACAATATTGTACAAGTAGTTGAAGTATCTAGTGTTGGTCACAAATTTTTCACCACTAAAATCAGTCAGTGAATGTTCTTGAGCATTTGGAGTGTTCACAGGGCAGTTGGGGTCAAAGTGCTTTAAGCATTGAAATGATGGTAACACCTTGTTCCAGAATTATTGTGATTACTGAATGAACACCCATGCTTCATTGCTGAGAGATGTATGTATGTCATCAGATTTACAAATATGAATGAAAATCATTAGAGAATGATAGATCTTATTTAAAGGTATAACCATATGGAATGAGAATCCCACCATAACAGTGAGATGGGACAATATGGCATTGCTCTTTTTCTCAGGCAAGCAGGAAAAAATAGTAGTTCCCAACCCAAACTGATCATATTATTCCTATTTAAAGATGTTACTTGATAGATCAAAGATTCAAAATCCATCTAAACTATTCATGACTGTGATGTTGTAATGATAGATCTAAAATGCGATAACTAAAGTTAGAAACTCTGCAATTCTTGCGAAGTGGATCGTGCAAATTCAACTGAATAGTATAATTATTCTCTAAAGGTGGTTTTAAGAGAAACGAAAAGGTTCGATAGTTGGAAAAATACTAGAAAACAGATAATAGAGATGGGTGCACAGACAAAGTTTATAACCTTGAAGGGCAATATCCACATGCATATGTGGCAAGCTTTTGGATACAGCTTGATCTTTACAGAAACTTGATGGAAAGTTTAGTAATTTAAAATAAATATAAGATAGCTGATAAATATGACAGTCTTGTTAGATATATTTGAGGCAGCATATAAGGCAATAACAAAATATTTACTTATGTACTATAGTAAGCATATTCTATTGGTCAAACGAACGTATCAAACAAAAGTAATATTCCGAAATTATATTTTTCATGTTTTTGTGTTGTTAGATCTAGATACAACTTATCATTAGCTTTTATTAAATAATTGAAAAAAAGAAAAAAGAAAAATTACTGGCATGGCAGATCACTTAGGTTAAGCCCTACATCTCTACAAGCACATTTTACGGACATCATGTTTATCCAGCTCAGACAACTTCATTGACCTAGTTAGCTTGCACAGACAAACAGAAGCCTCAACAACCAACAATAATGTCAATCTGTACTAACAAAATACATTATGTAATGAGCATCTAAGTTTTTAAAGAAAAAACACATAGTAAGTATGGACCAAGCAAAAAAATTGTATGTTTAAGGGTTTTCAAGAAAACTTATAGCTAGTACCATTCTGAGGGCAATAAGCCAATAAGAACCCAAAATAACAAAGGAATAGGCTGTCAACACCAATATACAAAATAAATGTCAATCACAGAGAATGAATAACAATGGGTATCGGTTGGATGAGGCATCACATATTTGGGGCCTTAAGGGTTTCACAAGGAATACACCTATGAAAGATCTCCTTAGATTGCTTATGGATTCATGAAGGATGGTTAATAAAGACATGAGACAGTAAGTATCGTAGTGTTTAACCAGACAAACAATTAAACAAATTATCACATGACTTGTCCGGTGCATAACAACCTTGATCATTGAATGTTTAAAAAAGGAAAAGGGAAAAAACAACCTTGACTGACTATTCATGTTGGTACTTCCTGTAGCTCGAGCAAGTGATCCACGAGTCAAATATGATGCCATCTCTTCCTTCGATGTGACTTCTGCTTCCATAACACCAGCAAGGGTGATCCCACCGCTGCTTGTTTCCCTAATTTGAATGGGGACCCTAGAAGGCACTGCTGCCTTGGCATGAGAAGAAGCACCCTCAGCTCTTAAAGAAGCATTAGGATGGGGGTCTAACAAATCAAAAACTTCTTCTTTAAATATCTGACGTTGCAAATGTATGAATGAGAAGAAAAATGTAATTAGGGCACCAAAGAGAAACTATGACATTCAAATACAAATTAAAAGAGCAAGAAATTTAACTAACTAACCTCGATAAATGATACCCTAATTAAAAACTCAGCTTTGTCTTTTTCTGCATCAATTTTCTTAAAAATGGTTTCCATTACTTGAGGTATAATGCCTCCACTGTTTTCCTCGCCATTGTAATTGGTTCCCATTGTATAAGTCTTACCAGAACCAGTCTACACAAGAAATAAAAGCAAACAAACTCAAGGAACCAAATGTTACAGACCACACATAACATGGTAAAAAGGTTATCATGATGATGACACCAACATAAAAGAATGTAATAAGTGGATGTCATATGACAATGAAATATGTGTATGTGGTATGATACCTGTCCATAGGCAAGAACTGTAGCATTATATCCATAGAACAATGCATCGACAAGTGGTGCTACACATTCCTCAAATATTAAAGAGGGTGGAGAGCCTGAGTTACCATAAACATGATCATATGTGAAAGCGTGTGCACCAATTTGTACCTGTTGTAAAATCAGGTTTGATTAGAAAGTGCCACGCCTGACCAATAAATCATGGCTAAATGTACTGAAATAGAAACATGCGCCAGATCATAGAAAATTAGAAATTAAACAGATAAAATGAAAACAATTTGTAGTACTCAAAAACAGCAGAAATAAAAAGTGTTTTTGGTGGGATTAGAGCAGAAATAAAAGATAAAATGAAAACAATATGTAGTACTCAACAACAGCAGAAATATAAGTGTTTTTTATTAGAAAATGCCATGTCTGACCAATAAATCATGGCTTTGCAGTATATGTACTGAAATACAAACATGCGCCAGATTATAGAAAATCAGAAATTAAACAGATAAGATGAACACAATTTGTAGTACTCAACAACAGCAGAAATAGAAGCGTTTTTGGTTATGGGACTAGAGTCACCAGACTTTGCATCTGTGACAGTAAATAAACTTTGAAGTTTCTAAAAAAAAAAATTAAACATTTGAAAGGAATTCAGAAGGATTCATAATTTAATTTTCCTAAAAGTGTCCAATGCAACTAATAGATCATATTTCCATAATGAGATAATAGCCAAAAAAAAAATTCTGAAAAGATCATAGCTCATATCTCCATGGCCACTCCCCTTCAGTGCGTTATCAACCAATCGAGCGACATGTGCCTTGTTCTGTAGACCATTGGTTTGAGCTTCACTACTCAACTAAAACATAAGGACAAGGTTCCAACTGGCAGCATTGAAGTCAGATGTGCGCTGAATGGAATTAAAGGCATTTGAAAAGCCGAAACAGAATATACTCCAACCGGGGGGGAGGGGGTGCAAGGCAGTTGCAGAATATTGCAAAAAGTAACAGTTAAGGTAAAATTCCATGAAAGAATATGGGTTGGATAAGGGGCACAAATTTGTGTAATTTTTATAAGAACTCAACCATTTTGCATTATGCAGAATA
The DNA here is from genome assembly GCA_038442645.1 of Agave tequilana. Taxonomy (NCBI): domain Eukaryota; kingdom Viridiplantae; phylum Streptophyta; class Magnoliopsida; order Asparagales; family Asparagaceae; genus Agave; species Agave tequilana. Next base: position 161,774 of record JAVJIF010011462.1, read on the forward strand.
GAGATAACAAAAGTAGGTTAAGTCGTCCTTTAAGAGCATAGTAAACTGAGTCCGAAACACTAGTAAAAGACTGAAGGTTCATAGTCACACTGAGGTTATAATTTGGAGAGTAGGTCGCCAGTAAAGATTAAAATTCAGAAAAAAATATAATTAATTAATATTTTTGTGAATGATAAAAAATAAATAAATAGGACAAAATACAATGTAGTAGTTACTAAAAGAAAATGCCACATGTGCAACAAAGAAAATAAAAAAAAGATATACAAAGAACAAAAACCTTAGAGCACATCAAAAGCTAAAATTTCAGAGTTAGGATTTCTGCCAGCAACAGGGGCTTGTGATTCCTCGATAAAATTCAGGGGCTGCAATGTGAATTTGGAAGAACATTCAAAATTGAGGTTCACAACATCATGATTGAAGCCGATATCCATGATTCCTCTAGTGACAATAAATTTTAAACTGTTATTCTAAAACAGTAAAGACAAAAGGATATACATATATCCATGGCATCATAAATAAATTAAACTGATGTCTGGTTTCTCCAGGAACAAATGTGAAATTCTACAAATATTATGCAATCAGAGATATAAACATGTAGTTTATAAAATTTAAAGAAAACTTCAAAAGTCCTAAAATAACCAAAATTTCTCCTTTGTTACATAATAAATTAATATTGTAATGCCTGTAACATAGAAATTTCGAAATTTCCATCCTGATCCAGCTTCTATCTAAGTTTTTGCCGACAGAAAAATACACGGGTCTTAAAAAAAAAGGAAAAGTGCCAAGAAACAATGAAAATAAGAAAAACCACAAAATTGTACCTGAGGCTCTCCAGGGACAACAGTAACACAATCAGTGCATCCCATTAGAAGCTCCGGCGTGATCAAAGGCCGAATATTGACAGCAACCTTCACGCATTCTTTCTGATTCGAAGGTTTCGGATCCTCCGAGCTCTCCATCTTCAATCTGTCGGACCCTTCAAAAAGGAAAAAAATTAAGGATCTGGAGCAAAACAACAAACCCGAAAACGAGACATGAACAGAGTTGGGGGAAACCATGAGATAACCTGTTCCCCGAAGCGATTAGAGAGACTCCGAAGCTTAGAACAAGAAATTAGGGTTTCAGATTTTATTTTATTTTTTCTTTTCGCAAATTGGCGAAGGAGAAGAGAGGGCGAAAATGAAAGGACAGCGCCCGCTTCGGAATTCAAACACAACCCCCCGAGGTCACGTGAAAGGCAGCTGCGATTTCGAAGGTATTTATTAAGGGGCCAGCGGAAATGACAGTAATGGCCTTTTGACTCGTTTAATATGGTCCACTTGTCTGCTGGGGCCTGATTGCCGTTCAAAATTCAAATTAGAGCAAGGACAAGGGATTGTAACAGATCTAGTCCTTGGAGGCGAATGAAAGGGGCTGTTTGGAGTGAAGAAGTTGGTGGAACTGAGAAAGTGGAAAGTGTCATTTCTTATTTTCGATGTCTATTAAACACCTAAAAAAAATTAAAAAACACATTTTTTTTTCTTTTACACAATTATTTTCTCACTTTCAAAATGCAACAGTTAATTTTATATGCTACAGTTAATTTTATAATCGTGTAAATCTCATTTGTAATAAGTTGTATCTCAAAGCAGTTATTTTTGTGATCATGTAAATCTTACTTACATTCTAATTATAGTCCAATTTTTTTCATAATTAATTTTTATTTTAATATTATTTTACGGTCAACTTTGTAGTTAACTTTTTCACTTTCACATTACCGAATCAAACGTCAGAAAAGTCATTACACTTTTCAAGTACATTTTTTCAACTACCCTTCAAACACTGAAAAGAAACACAAATTCTCATTTCTCAAAAGTAAAAGAATCCTAATTCCTACTTCCTCACTCCACCCACTTCCGGGCATCCACACAAATTAATCTGTTTATGGTTTCAGCAAAACTTTTAGCACTATAGGCGGGTTGGCAGGAAAAGTCAAAGTCTCGAAATTTGTCATCACATCGATTCAAATTAGTTTCGACTTGGTTTCTGACCCATTGTCGTATTTCACTCGATGTCAAATAGGGAGAAAGACGGAATCAGGTTTCTCAAAGGTTTCCATCACAACAGAAAAAAGTAGGCCAGAGTGTAATCATTATTTTTTTCCATGATTGTTGACCCAAAGACCCATCACTCTAGTTTTGATGATAATTAAGTTATAGTATTAATGATCTTGTGTTTATATAGTTTCAGATATTTGATCAAGATCTTAATCGGCGTTTAGCTTCAACAAAAAATTCGAATTCAAGTTTTGAATCTAGCATGTATTGATTCAAGAGCTCGCGCATCAAGATCGCATCAAGTACTTAAGAGGAGTCTAGATCATAGATCAAAGGTTTGGACCAAGCCAAGAAGGAGAAGAAGAGTTTCAAGAGAAGATTTTCAAGACTTGAGTCTAGTATTTGTAAGTGTTAAAATTTTGATTTTAGATAAAATGTAAATGATAGATTAGTTGTGAATTGCTCGAGCTCATATGCACGAAAAAAAAAAATTTATATGTGTTTTCATAAGAATAATTTGATTTTAAAAAATACCGTTTTAATTTTGAGCTTCAAAGAATACATATCAGTTTCATGAATAAATTTCATCAAAATGAGTTTATATAGTTTATATGTGTTTTTGATTTCATCCATATAAATCGATGGTTCAAATGTTTAGAAAAACTTATTTGATGTTTATATACCATGTGTTTAAGTTTTATTTAAATCAAAATTTCGTTTAGAGCTTAAATGTCAAAAACATAGATATTTCATCTTATATGTGTATTGGATCATATCCATACACATTAAGCCTCAAAAGTGTTTAAAATATCTTGTTTTGCATTTGAACAAGTTTTGAAAAAATCGTATTTTCATTAGAAGTTTGGTTTTTGAAAAATACGGGCTTTGATTTAAACCTTAATTTCTATATCACAAAAATAGTTCAAAAGATTGTAATATGTGTTGATTTTTTATCACACATATTTGCACTTCAAAGTATTTCAATAAACTTATTTTTGTGAATTTTATATGATTTTACGGGATTTTATAAGATTTCAAAAAACCAAGTTTTAAATCCTTGATAACCCAGACATGGGTTTCTGGCGGTCGACCGAATCAGAAGTCAGTCGACCAAGCGGTCGAAAGATGTGCACAGGCAACGTGCACAAGCCTGGTTTGAGGGGCGGTCGACCGATCCAAAGAGTTTACTCTCTGGATCTAGCTTGGTCGACCGGCCAGAGAGCAATGCTCAATGGTTTGCCTCGGTCGACCGACCGGTCGACCAACAGGTCAAGACCTGGGTGTGGTTAACCGATAACCCCAATGGTCATAAAAATGATCGTTGATCGACAGGTCAGTTTGGCCAGAAAACTGAGCCCAACAGCTAGTTTTCTGAACCCTATAAAATAGGGTTCTCTTGATCAGTTTTGGACAAGATTTTGGAGAAATTTTAGAGCCAGCTTTTCCCATCTCTCTTAGAGTTTTTCTCCACATATTTTGGGCTAAAACTTTCATATCAAAAGGAGAGTTTTTAAAGAGTGTTTTTAAAAGAGATTTTTTAAGTTTTCTGTCACCCAATCTACTTAGTTTCTCACACAAGTTTGAGTTTTCCATTACTATATTCATCCTATAAGATATTTGTTGTGAGAGTTGTTTTTGTGATCAAGAGAAGTGATCACAATTGTTCCACTCTCTTGTATTGTGAGGAGTTGTAGAGGTTGTGGCCTCGGTGAAAAGGATTTTGTGGTGATCAAGTGGGGTGATCACCAAGTGTTCTAACTTGTGGTTAGAAGAGTTATAAGAGGCGCGGCCTCGGCAAGCTAGTGTGCTTGCACGTGTTGTTCTTGCGGGAACAAGTGAGGGACTTGCGGGTCCAAGAGTTCTAGTGTGAACTCGTGTAAGTGTTGCGGCACCAAGTGATCTTGCGGATCGTTATAGTAGAAATCCTTCATAGTGTTGAAGGCGAGGACGTAGAGCAAGTATGCTTGAACCTCGAAACAATTCTCCCGTGTTTGCGATTGCTCATCTCTCTCTCTCACTTGTGTTTATATGTTTTGCATGCTTATATTCTTTATCTTTTTATATGCTTGATATATTTGTACTTAACTGAATATATATTTGAGATTATTTGCTCATACTTGTATTCAACCAAGAGAGCAATAGTGGCACCTTAACTCTTAATCTAAAGGAATCTTGAGGAAATTGTCCAGAGCCCTTCAATGAGAATTCGGCTACACTCTTGGTTATAAGTTGTGTGTTTGCTCAATAATTTTTAGTTTGAATAATTAATTTTAATTCTGCATTAGTGTTGCATTAGATTAGCTTATCACCTATTCACCCCTCTCTAGGTGACTTATAATTGGTATCAGAGCTTGGTGTTCTTGATTTGGGTTTAACAACCTTAAGTTAAATATTCTCATTTTAGCTAATCACTATATTTGAACAAACACTCATGAATTTCATGACACCTCCTGTGTTTGACATTCTTAACATTCAAACTTAGAAAGTGAAGATGTCCATATACCTCAAAGCCCTAGGGATTTATGTTTATTTTGTCACTATTAAAGATTCATATTTTATAAATGGCAAAAATCTTGAGGCTAATGCAAAAGCCATCCATGTATTAAAGAGTACCCTAGATGATGAATATTTACTAGGGTTGCTAACTTTTGATTCGACTTTTGTAGTATGGAACACCCTTATCTCCTTTGGTGAACAAAAGCAATATTATATGGGGAGTGACTCGGATGATAGAAATGCTAATTCCAACATATGTTACATTGTCTAAGGGGATGACCCCCTTGAGGTAACCTCCAAATCCGAGCTTGATGAAGATATTGACATGCCATATGATGAGCTTGATTTATTTTGTCAACAACTTCTTAAAAAGTATGAATTGTTAAAAGTTTGAAAAATTAAACTGATTTGATTTTAAAAGAAAAAAAATCTTTTAAAAATAAATTTGAAATTATTTCAAAAGAAAATGAAGTTTTAAAAAACTAAGTTATTTTAATTGAAAAAGAAAAGGAGATTGCCGTGAAGGAAAATAACTCTTTAAAAAAGAAAAATATTTTGAAAGAAAAAAATATTTCCATTTCTAAAAAGAAAAAAATTATGTCTCATGTCTCTTCTTCCAAAACTAATAATGATATTTCTATTATAAAGAAGAACATTAATTGTTTAGGCTCCACTTTGAGCCAATGTGCATTTAATCATAATAAGTTGGAATCTATATTTCGCAAGAAATAAGTTCCACACATTCATGCACATACCTCATGGCATACACATGCACACCATGATCACACTCACACCACATATATGTATGCTAATGTGTACACATGTACACATTGTGACCGAAAAGGCCATCTTGAAAAGTTTGTTTTGATGGAATAAATTATTTAAATTTTGCTAATAAAAATGTTTGGGTTCCTTATAATACTAACCTTTATGGACTAAAAAATAAATGGGTACCAAATTTTTACCTCTTGTGTTTGATGTAGGTGTGGGCGCTCACAAAATGTGAGAGGGTTTGTGTCTTGGTGGTGGATGCATGAGTCAGATGGACATACCAGATTGATGCATCGCTATCAAGGATATTTGGTGGGAGGACTATCATGGTTTGGAGACTTAGAGATTAATTCATATAGTTTGGTAATTATCTCTAACTCCCATTTTTATTTACATATTTTTTATCATTAATTTTTATCATATTTTGATTTTAATGCTCATTATGTTAAATGCAATGTTATTAGACGTATGAAATACATAAATAGTCTTTGAAATACACTAATGTTCATATGAATTCATATTTTTTGTTCTCACTATTGTTTAACTACTATGTATATACTAGTTCTAAAATACATATACTTAGCTTAATGATCTTGTTTGTTTTATGTTTCATGTGGTGATCACGCGTTTAAATGAAGTTTTCGTTAAAACTTGTGTCATACTTGTACAAGTAGTGAGCTACACTTGATTATTATGTGTTTGTACTTCGTTATTCATTTGTACTCATTACATATACTTATATAACCTAGTTTTGATGACTTTTTCAACTACACTTGTTTTTCCTATTTTTGTACATGTTTAGCTTCATGTGTATGTTATTTTTGTCTAAAATTAATAGATATACATGTATATCTTTGAGTCACTTGCCTTCATCTAAAATTTTATTATACTTTAGTTTCGACAAAATATACATATACTTGGACGCTTGTTTAGTTTTAATGAAAAATAAATTTTTATAATTTTCATATATTTTGTTGTTTTGAGTTTTATTGTTTATTTTTATAAATATGCTATTCATATGATTCTTGTGCGCTCACTTTTATGTTTGCTCATGACCTTGTTTTCATGAGCACATTTTTTAGCTTTATAAATTTTGAGTGACAATTTTTGTGTGATATACATGTTTCACAGATATATATTTGTTTTATTCCTTACTTGAAAGATTTCGAACTATTTTTCAAAATTATCTTAAAATTAGTTTCGTTATTCTTCAATTGGTAGAGTTTTCAAATAAGTTATAAATATTTTTCAAATCATTTTTTTGAAACCCCAACCAACCTAAGGGCGATTGGATGGGCGACCATGTCTTGTATGCCTTAATGACTATCTTTTATCATGTGCATGAATGGGTGATAACTATGAGCCATACATAATTTCAAGGAAGATTCATTTTTATATATTCATATTTATTTTCTTATATATGTTGTAATCGTACACGTACATTACATATTTTCATATCATATGTGTCACATTTTTGCATTTATATTTAAATAAATCTATGTTATTTAATGTAATTTCATGTTTAATGGCGTGCAGTGTAATTAAGGAAGAAAAGAGAGAGATTAATAAATTCATCCAAATTAAATCAAAAAATTCAAAAGAAAGGGGATCGATTATAATTCAGAGGTTTTAAAGGCCATTTTATCTAAAGACCGAGTATATCAGATGATATAATATCATTCAAATTCAAAAAAAATGGATTATATAAGACCCTGTCAGTTTTGCTGAGGATAAATAAATAAATCGTCAAATAAAGCTAAAATTCAAAATCTAAAAGGATAAATGGATAGAAAGAAGATCAATGGATGGGATGAAGCAATTTAGACTCTGATTCAGACTGAATACATTTTAGTATTTTAATCATAACTTTCGCTACCGAAAGACAAATATGATGATTCAAGATGATCCAGAAAGAAAACTTAAAGAGGAACAACTCTTATGTTGATCACTGTTTCTAATTATATCATTTGATAAGTTATATTCAGTAATCAATACAACAACAAGCTGCATGTCAGAATTGAATTTTCACATCAAATCAAGTTTGGAGATAAGGGGAGGATTCAAATTCAGAAATAGCCAGCTCTCCCTTCTCTCCATTCGTCTCTCCTATCCGTTTCTTTTTTATAAATAACTCACACATTAGAGGCAAGAGAGAAAGACTAGGATTAATTTCTTACTTTATTTTTAGGCTTTAGGATCAGTGTTAGATAGTTTATTAGAAGTTGTATCTCATTTTTATTTCAGTTCAGTAATAAGTGAGAGAGAGGAAAAGAGTGTGTAATTGACTATTGAAGTGACAATCAAAGAAGAGTCACCTTGCTTGACTCTACTCAACCTTACTGGTATGTCTATATTTTAAATTCATTTATTGTTTATTTTTTCTTCATTATAAGTAGCTCAATTTGTTTTCTGCGCTCATTATTCTCTTTCTTTTACGAGTTTTCTTCTTGATTGTTCTATACAAAAGAACCCAATGAATCATATGAATGCCTAAATAAGCCTTACACATTTGGTGAGTGTTCTTGAAGGCACATGAGGATGAGATTGGATTCTGAACTAACTCTTGAAGTTGATCTTAAAAAGAACTTATTTCTATTTCATACTTGTTGTATTGCTTTTATGATTTAACATTCAACTCAAAGAAAGATTTCAAAACCGAAGTTCGATTTCTAAAAACTATCTTATGTGTTTTACTTGATCTCTTTTTACAAAACTAAAATCATTACCTATGATCTCATTAAGGCATTCTAACTTTCAAGAGAACACCACATTGTTGAATAATAGAATAGTGAGCTTGGATCTCTCTTTATTAAATACAAACAAATACACATATTCAAGCTTCTTAAAAAAATCACTTTTTTCAAAACTTATTCTAATCTTCAATTTTTTTAAAACATTTCTTCACACTCCATCTTCTTTTCATCTAAAAAATATAAACACTAAAACTTATTTTTCTCAAAATACTGAAAAGTTTGCATCGCATTTCTCCTAGTGGACACGGCCCGTTAGCTATAAGCTACACGGTAATTCTCTAATTTCTATCAATCAGTTTGCTTGAAATTTCAAGTGATATCTTCATGCATACATATATACATATATACAAACATATATATACACGCACATAAGGGTTATTGTACCTTAGCCGCCAGCTGAGAGAGTTTCTCAGCCGGCATGACGTGGCTTCATATTAGCCGCAGAGAAGTCAAAAATTTAGGAGGTAAAAGGAGACCCTCAACCACTTTTCATTACCCAATGACTGAAGTACCCTCAGTTTCACTTTTAACCTGCTACAACTGTTCCTCCACTAAAAAAATTATAGATCGGAAATTTTGAGCTTTTTCAAACAAAAAAAATTATAGATCTTGATAACTAAATTTTAGAAAAATAATTTATTTTAAAAACGCAACCATGGTCGCACTTATGTTCAAGTTTTTTTTAAAATATGTTTTAATTACAATAAAAATCTATTACCGCGACTTGAAATCTTTTTTTGTTTTCTTAAACTGCAATCGAAATCGCAGTTTCTAAAAAGAAAAATTTTGGATTTAATTTTTTAATATTATTTTCACTTTTTAGATTTATTTTTGTTTTACATTGCAACCTTTGGTCGCAGTGTTGTAACCTTTTTTTTCTTTTTCGATTAGGGTCGAAGTATTTTTTCGACCTTCCTAAGCTAAATAGGATACTGCGACTGTGGTCGCAGTTTTATGAAATAAGAGTCGCAGTCAATGGAAGCAGTGACAATAATTTCGTAAGTTAATTAATTAAGATGATTAGAAGATTGCGACTTCGGTCGCATCTTATGTAACTTTGAGAATGTTTTGTTTGATAACAATACGACCTTGGTCATAGTATTTTTTTATTAAGTAATCTAAATAGGATACTGCGACTATGGTCGCATTCTTATGAAACAAGTGTCTTATGAAATAAGAGTCGCAGTCAATAGAAGCTGTGACAATAATCTTGTAAGTTAATTAATTAAGATGATTAGAAAATTGCGACTTCGGTCGCAGTCTTATGTAACATAGCCTCTTTAAGAATGTTTTATTTGATAACAATGCGACCTTAGTACATAGTATTTTTTTATTAAGTACTCTAAATAGGATGCTGCGACCATGGTCGCATTCTTATGAAACAAGAGACAGTCAATTGAAGCAGTGAATAATGTCTCGAAAGTTAAGTAATTAAGATGATTAGAAGACTGCGATTGAAGACTGCTACATTGGTCGCAGTCTTATGTAATAGCAGTCTTTTTAACTTATTTTTCATTTTACGACTAAGGTCGCAGTCTTTTTATTAATAAATTTTAATTGGACTGCGACTTTGGTCGATGTCTTGTAAAACAAATGGTTTGAAGATGAAATTTTATACGGCCTTACTTTGGAGAAGAAGAGAAAAATCACGATGAAAATATTGAAGCTGACATCTCGAGGGAACATGAACTTGTCAAAATAGTTGCTAAAGATATAGGTCTGCGACTAAAAATTAATATCTGATCCCGCTCTCGCCTTTTTAGAACGATATTCTTTATAAGTCAAAAATCTAGATCTGACAACATGAGAAACACAGAGAGATAGACATATGAAAGAGGGAAAAATAATAATAAGAATGTAAACTAATACATCATCCCAAGAAAAAGACAAATGATAGGGGCTTTTAGTAATTTCAATTATTTTCAAAGCGGAACGTCATTTTAGATTGTCGAATTATGTGGCTCATAATGTGCCACGTCACCGCAGGCTGAGAGAGTCCTCTCCGTCGGCTGATATACATATTTCTGATATACATATACATATATATATATATAATTTATTATGCTAAGATTGAATATGTTAGCTTTTTATAGCACAAATTATTTCACGATAAACTTGATTTTATTTTTAATGTCAATTGTTTTTTAGTTGGTATCATATACAAGCTTATGCACTATTTCAAAAAGGGAGAAAAGCTTTGTTTAATATTTATGTTTCCTTCAAGTGGTATTCATGTTTATGTTTTACCTAAAGTGGTTTATCAACATTTGTTTTGCCACCTTCTAGTGGTATCAAAATTTATTTTGTTGATTACAAATTATATCAAATTTGTTTTGTTGAAAATTTTGTTTTAAAAAAGTTTTTAAATTTGTGAAATATATTGTTTATATGTAAGGGGAGCTTAATATCTCCTCTATATGTAGATTCATGTTGAGTGTATCTCACATATTGAGGAGCTTGACCACTCTTCTTTATGTGATACACGTGTGTTAGAGGAGCTTAACATCTTTACTTATACATTGCATATTATACTTTTATGGGTTAGAGTCTAGTCATCCCTTCTCCATGTATGCAGGGGGGAGCTAACCTAATGTCTCTCCTCTTCATGAATGTATATCACACATACATCTTTCTCGTTTATTCATTTTCATCCCTTTGTTGATGAGTTGACGAAAAGGGGAAAAGAATTTAGAGAGTTTATATATGCATGCTTTTATATTGTTATTTATGTATATATGTTTAGTTTATACGAGCCTACATTGAATATCTTTATGTTTATTTTGCTATGCATGAGTTGAGGGAGCTTCTATGAGGCTTAACTTTAATCCATGCATGCATAACACCATGAGTTTTTGTTATCATCAAAAAGGGGGAATCGTTGGCTCAAAGGCCCATCACTTTAGTTTTGATGATGATTAACTTATGTAGTTATATTACTAATGATCTTGTGTTTATATAGTTTCAGATATTTGATCAAGATTTTAGTCGGTGTCTAGCTTCAACAAAAGATTCGAAGTCAACTTTTGAAGCTAGCACGTGTTGATTCAAGAGCTCGCGCATCAAGATCGCATCAAATACTCAAAAGGAATCTAGCTCATGGATCAAAGGTTTAGACCAAGTCAGGAAGGAAAAAAAGATTTTCAAGACTTGAATCTAGTGTTTGTAAGTGTTAAAATTTTGTTTTTAGATAAAATGTAAAAGATAGATTAGTTGTGGATTGCTCAAGCTCACACACACACAAAAAAATTTATATGTATTTTTATAAGAGTAGTTTGATTTTAGAAAATACCATTTTGATTTTCAGCTTCAAAAAATACATATTTGGTATCATGAATAGATTTCATCAAATGAGTTTATATGGTTTTTATGTGTTTTTGATTTCATTCATACACATTGATGATTCAAATGTTTAGAAAAACTTATTTGATGTTTATGAACCATGTGTTTAATTTTTGTTTAAGTCAAACTTTTTTAGAGCTTAAATGTCAAAAACATAGATATTTCATCTTATATGTTATAATGGATCATATCCATACACACTAAGATTCAAAAGTGTTTAAAATATCTTGTTTTTTTATTTGAACAAGTTGAAAAAATCGTATTTTCATTAGAAGTTTGGTTTTTGAAAAATACGGGTTTTGGTTTAAAGCTTAATTTTTATATCATAAAAATAGTTCAAAAAAGTTTGTAATATGTGTTGATTTTTTATCACACATATTTGTACTTTAAATTATTTCAATGAACTTATTTTTTGTAAATTTTATGTGATTTTATAGAATTTCAAAAGACCAAGTTTTAAATCCCTAATAACCCAGACCTGTGCTTCTCGCGGTCGACCGACCGGTCGACCAAAGCAGAAGTCGGTCGACCGATGTGCACATGCAACGTGCACAAGCTTGGCTTGAGGGCCGGTCGATCGGTGGTCAACCGATCCAAAGAGTTTATTCTCTAGATCTGGCCCCAGTCGGCCGAGCGGTCGACCGGCCAGAGAGCAATGCTCTATGGTTCTTGTCTCGGTTGACTGACAGATTAAAACTTAGGTGCGGTCGACTGGTACCCCCACGGTCATAAAAATGATCGTTGGCCGGTCGACCGACAGGTCAGTTTGGCCAGAAAACTGAGTCCAATGGCTAGTTTTATGAACGCTATAAAATGGGTTTCTCTTGGCCAGTTTTGAATAAGATTTTGGGAAAGTTTTAGAGACAGTTTTTTCCCCATCTTTCTTAGTGTTTTTCTTCACATGTTTTTGGGCTAAATTTTCATGTTGAAAGGAGAGTTTTTAAAAGAGTATTTTCAAAAGAAAATTCTTGAGTTTTCCACCACCCAATCTACCTTGGTTTCTCACACAAGTATGATCTTTCCATTGCTATATTCATCCTATAGGATACTTGTTGCGGGAGTTATTTTGTGATCAAGAGAAGTAATCACAATTATTCCACCCTCTTTTATTGTGAGGAGTTGTAGAGGTTGTGGTCTCGGTGAAGAGTGTTTTGTGGCGATCAAGTGAGGTGATCATCAAGTGTTCCAACTTGTGGTTGGAGGAGTTGTAAAAGGTGCGACCTTGGCAAGCTAGTGCGCTTGCGTGTGTTTGTTCTTGCGGAGCAAGTGAGGGACTTACGGATCCAAGAGTTCTAGTGTGAACTCGTTATAGGTGTTGCGACACGAGTGATCTTGCGGGATCATTATAATGAAAATCTTTCATAATGTTGAAGGCGGGACGTTAAGCAAGCGTGCTCGAACCTGAAAACAATTCTCTCGTGTTTGTGATTGCTCATCTCTCTCTCTCGCTTGTGTTATATATCTTGCATGCTTACATTGTTTATCTCTTTATATGCTTGATATATTTGTGCTTAATTGAATATATGTTTGGGATTATTTGCTCAGACTTGTATTCAACCAAGAGAGTCATAGTGGCACCTCAACTCTAAATCTAGAGGAATTTGAGGAGATAGTCAAGAGCTCTTAATCGAAAATTCAGCTACACTCTTTAGTTATACGTTGTATGTTGCTTAATAGTTTTTAATTTAAATAATTAGTTTTAATTCCGCATTAGTGTTGTATTAGATTAGCTTATCACCTATTCACGCCTCTCTAGGTGACTTACAATGTTTTGATGACCAAACAATCAACATGAAAAGATTAATGTGTCACCCCTTGTTAGATTTCATATTTTGCTTTTCATCCCAACAAACAGACCCTAAGTAAGACAAAAGTCCAAAACTCTAGATAGAAGAAATAAAATAGTATTTCGCCATATAAATTTGTGCACTGTGCTCGATGATTCGAGCTACGGGTGGCGCACTGGCAATGGGGCTGAATCTGACGAGAGTTTTCGAATTTGAAATTTGGATCCTTAAGTTGTAGCCTATGGCATATAATAGATGGGGTATGAATCTTAAAAATAGATCACCTTCTTGGTAGATTTAAATATAGATACTTAAAAATCCAAACCAAAACTGAATGAATAGTTGTAACTTAATAATTAACTTTGTTCAATCTTGTTTTATAGATTGGACCGGCTCACTATCAGAGCGGACTTGAACCAAACCCAATCCAGGCTTGGTCAGTCTCTTGATTAGGGTTTAGCGTTAGAGTGCCCACTTGTGGGCCCACTGGATGTTTAGATTAGAGGTGAGGACTTTTTACTCAGAATAGAGCTAGGAATTGCAAGGGATGGATATTAGTACTCTAAAAGTGATAAAGACGCACATTAGATTAGTGCATTCACAAATTGATAGAGGCACTTTGACGCCCTGATCCCGCGGATTGGAGACGTCACTGCGACGTATATACGCAGGTCGGAGATACCTTAACGTATATACGCTAAGTATCAGTACAAGTAAGAATCAGAGTACGGAAGCACAATGATTATATACATTCAAACAGAAAAGTACAAGTACAAGGTTATCATAGAGAATAATACAATATTATAGGAATATTACATCACCAGAAAATACAAGATAGTACAATACACGAAAATATATACATAACAAAGCTGAGAGATGCTCACGAGTAGCAAGAGGGGCCTCGAGAGCTAACCAGGAGAAAAGCTGGGAGGAAAGAGTACGGCGATGTCCAGACTTCTGCTGCGCTCCGATCGCCACGGAGAGATCCGCTGCGCACTCCTGATCAGCAACAGCAAGGCCACCAAAGTCCAGGCTCTAAGATCTGGACATGAGAATTCAGGTTTGTCAGATGCAACCCGTGAGTACATACGATAAGCCAAGTGGCATGCGTATCAAGCATATGTGTACAGGAACGGTGTATCGTGAATATAAGCACATAGGAACATGTAATGAGACAGTAAGTAAAATAACTACAGGAAAATCAGTTATACAAGTCCACACTACCGATCTGTGAGATTAGTACGTCGAAAGAATAATCCAAATAAGAAAACCCTCATATATATACCCTACCCTCACGTCACCGTAATCTGAGTTTATATAACCTGGATTTGCCTTCACAATAACAGAATAATGAAACAGTATGGAAACCCGAAAATAAGTAACAAGGTAGCACAGGTATAATGAGCATGATAATGTATTGTATCACAGGTTTACCCAAGTATAGATCAAGTGTATAGCTAGTCAGATATCAGGAGCATGTTATATTAATTATTAAAAACACCTCTGATTTGTATACATCGTATGTGTCCCATTTCACATGCCTCAGCATGCAGACCGAAGAATAAGTTATTAGAACTGATGGAGATCGACGAACCATTCTTAAAATAGTCTCGTACATGCTCGGGACAACGATCAAGGAGTATCCGGTACTGAGCCGGAACGTACCGTTAGGTACCAGGACTTATTGTACGCCCGAACAGCAATAGGATGTCACCGCTCTCACAGGAATAGGCCTAGGGGCTTATGGCACAACCAGCAGGCAGGTGAGTAGGGGTGCCAGTACACCCCACGGAAACATCTGGTGGCCTCCAGGTCGAATCCAAGTATATGGCCGCGCGACACTATAAGACCATTATAAACATGGAGACTATATCAATACTCATTAGTTTCCCCCATCCCGGTATAAATTGTTCAAATTTTACAGATTATCCAGTGATGATGTCCACAGGGTATTCACAGTAATCCTATATTCATGGTTATCCAATTACGGGGATCAACAGGAGTAAGTATTAGAAGTCTTCCTTTTTCAAGGTTCAAGTATATAAGAGTTCAGGAGCATAGGAGTTCAGGAATACCAA